>JAQPPZ010001553.1:0-303595 GCA_028583015.1 Wollemia nobilis | reverse complement strand
AAATTTTTCACACCCTTACCTTCAGGCTATAGGATCCGTGCCCAGAAGGGGGATGTGAAAAGGATGGCGCGGTACCTCGGACTGAGAGGCCTTGCGAAGGTCCCGCCTCTCAAGGGAGGTGTATATTGGTGATTTTTCGACGGATGGTGGGTTCACCAGGAAACATTTAATGGCGCTTTCCACGCCTAGGTTGGGAATGTGTTTTATGTGTTCGTTTTAGCCTTAAGCATTCAAATCCTAGGTTTGGCCAAAATGCGTCTAAGCTATTCTATATGAAGATGCAGATTAAATGAATACAAAAAATAGAATTAAGACAGAAAAACAGAGAAATTAAAGAATGTTAAAAGAAAAATACCTGATCCGGATGTCTGATGAAGATTCTGATTCTTGAAGCAGTCAGGATCGTCTGGAATTCGACAAAATCATCTGAGATCAGACAAGATCATCTGAGATCTGACGAATTCATCGACGAATTCGTTAGAGACCTGCAAACAGAGAAATAGGTGCAAAATACAGAAAATGCAACTATCCTAACATAGGGAAACAATGTAAAATGACAGCAACAATATCAAACTGAAACTTAAAAAGTAGAAACATGAATGAATTATGCTAATTTGATAATAATTATGACTTAATTATGCATTTAATCTAGATGGGTGAACTCCAAAATGCAGAATAGCATAAAATACTAAATAAACTAGCTAATTGCAGAATAAAACAACAGAGAAAAGATGGAGAAATGCAAACTTTAGGCACTGATTGCCTCAATGTGGACTACAGTCGAAATCATCTCGCATTGGTACGAAATCGTCTCTCGATTCGACAGGATCGCCTCCGATCTGAACAGGATCATCGGCGACGATGTAAGCTTGCTCCGACTGAAAAACACTAAGGTACCTACAACAAAATTGGTATAGAACTACTGCAAATATGAATTTGGGATGTTTTAATGTGTATGAAGTCGGGTTACAGGAATTATCAGCAGGGGGTGCTAAGGGAAGGGCTTAGGATTAAATAGGCTTAGGAGGGAGGTTAGGAGGTTGGAGATCATCCCTATTTGGGAGATCTCCAATGGGGGAGGGTCTCTAACGGCGCAGACACGCTTCTGCCCGGATTAGAGACCCGTTGGAACAGAAGCTAATTGTGCAAAATCAGTTTAGGGACAAGATCGTCTGGACGTCCTTGCCTAGATGAAATCGTCAGATCTGGGGCGATATCGTCTGATCGGCGACGATATCGTCAAACGGTCAAAACAACCTCTAAAAATGGCATGGAAAAAGGGGAAACGGATTAACCGACGGTTAACGGGCGGTTTGGGAGGTTAAAATTTGAATTTAAATTATTTACTAGAGTGAATGTAATTATTAAGATTTCACTGCGCCAATTTTAGGGTGCTACATTTTGCCCCCTCTTTAGCGAATTTTTCGAAGAAAATGCGTTAAAGATGAGTTCTTCTCGATCTACGAGAAAGCAAAAAATTATTCCCATTTTTAGGCGACGATTCTTGGTCGAATCGTACGACGACTTACTATGGTGCCCCCTCCGTGTTTTTACCCAAATCGAACGTTTGAGGTAAAAACGCAAAAAGCAAAATTTAAAAAAATGTTTTTAATTATTTTTGAATAAAATTAAGAAAAATAGGGTAAAACCCTAATTCATTTTTACTGTTCATTTTTTTGGTTTTAGAGCTCTAGAAGCAAAAATGGTGGAGACGACGCACAGATCAACAGAGGTCCGACGCGGGCTACGGGTAAGAGTCTAGACTTAGTTTAGAATGATTTAATTTGAATTTACATGCTTTTTAGGTGAATTTTAATCAATTTTTGAGCATCGCGGCCGTTTTTGGGCCGTCGACGTCGTCGGGACGAAATCGTCCCGATTTCGACGAAATCGTCTCAATTTCGCCAATTTCGTCTAAGGGCGAAATCGATGAAAGGGGGACGATTTCATCAAATTAGGGACGATTTCGGCTTGCAAAATCGGAGACGATTGTGCTCAAATTTGGGACGATATCGTCCAATAGTGGACGATATCATCATTTGATGAAATTGAACTTATTTTAACTTGCATTTTTAATCACTTGAATTGTTTATTAATGATTGTTTGTTGTTTTGTTGTTTATGTTGCAGAGAGGATTGCTAAAGAGCAGGGAATGGAAATATGGAGGTTTGAGAGATGACTTGGCCGCTCTTACACAGGCAGAGCGGGATCAGCTGGCATAGGCCGGCTTACAACATGTGGTAGAAATGCCACAAGTGTCTATAGACATGGGGCTACTGACAGCCCTAGCAGAGAGGTGGTATCTGGGTTCTTCCTATTTTTGGCTACCTATAGGGGAGATGACTCCCACTTTGGAGGATGTATGGAGGATTCTAAGAATCCCCATACAAGGATGGTTGATCACTCCTACGGCCAATCAGGGCCATGCTATGGGGCGGTTGTGTGGTGACCCGAGCTTCGCCCTGGAGAAGGGCAGAGTTAACATCGAGGCACTACGTCAGATGCCTGGGGCATCTAGACTCACATAGGTTTTAGCTGGAGTGGTTGGTGGACTTCTGCTGTGCCACCAGAGCGGGTGCAGGGTACCATGGATGCTAGCAGATGTGATCTGTGATATGCGAGACCATGGCTACAGGTTCTCTTGGGGCAGCTTTGTGCTATGCCGATTGTACAGGATCCTGCATGGGGTCGTGTACAAGGGCGGCCGATGTCTAGTTATGACATCGCTCCTACAGGTTTGGTGCTGGGAGCACATTGCAGTGCAAAGGCCGATAGGGCTTCCTCTGATAGGGATTGATGGGGAGAGGCCCCGAGTCTTCTACTGGTGGCTTCGAAGAGGGTCACAGTGGCGGATCGACCTACCGATGTCCCGGAGACTACTGGATGACCTAGTCCTAGACCAGATCACCTGGAGGCCATGGCGAGAGCACCCAGGGTGGGCCGAGGATGGACAGGAGTTAGCTCATGTTAGGCGAGTTTGCTGGCTATGGATGGAGAGGGGAGAGGTGGAGCTCCACCGCTATGACCGAGTTTTGTGATAGTTCGATCTACAACAGGGGATCCCATCTCTCAGGGATTATGAGTTTTCTCGGACTATCCGAGATAACACCACAGTGAGCGGGGCTCCAGACATGCAACGCTTCTGGAGTCAGGACTCGAACGATGCCCCCATTCAGCCAGTGGATGGGGATGACGCAGGGGTAGCCGATGGCTACGATGCCTGGTACGTAGGCATCCGCCCTCCTCGGATGACGAGGGCTCAGGGTCCGATACATGCAGTTGTGCATCGGATAGGGAGGCGATGCCAGGCGGCTATGGAGGCGGCCCAGGGTCACGGCAGGAGAGAGCTGAGGAGGCCACATGCATAGGAGAGGCCATGACAGAGGGAGAGGAGGGAGGCGAGACCCCCTTCTCCACAGAGAGAGAGGCCACCATCGCCCGATAAGGGCAAGGGTGTCGACACTAGGGAGAGTAGCGAGACAACGACTCTCCGAGCGGAGACGATCCGTCTCCAGGCATAGGTGCAGACCCTACAGGAGGAGGTTGCACGACACCGAGCTGAGGTGACACAGCTCCGAGACGAGATTGCACGCCTCAAGGCACGGGGCGGAGGGGCGAGCACTGGGGAGCTGACACGGGCTATTGCCCAAATCACTTTCTATCAGACATTGTACTATCAGCTGGTGCCAGAGGAGGATAGACTACCCCTACCAGCTAACATCGTAGATCCGATCAGGATCGGGTCATCGAGGACTTCGTCCCGATCGACGACTAGGACTCGTAGTACTACACATACTACGATGGGGCCACCTCGTCCACCTCAGGGCAGGGGAGGAGATGAGGCTGAGAGCTCGAGGGGTTCTCGAGGCTAGAGTACTACATGACATTGTACAGATTGAGACATAGAGCATTTATTATTATTTTTTGATAGAGGATTGAGTATGCCGAGGTACAGATTGTGGCATACCAATCCAGTTTTGATGATGTATATATTGTTGATATATATATGAGATGAGATATGTTTTTGATCATATGACTTGTGGCTTGTATTTTTATGATGCTTTTATGTTTGATTGATTGATTTGATGATTCATGTAATTATGTCATTGGAAATATTATGATTTTGAATGTCATGCTTGTAAAATTTAAATGAAATAATCTGATGTAACAAATTGGTTGTTTGTGATGTAATGTGATAAAAGATAAAAAGAGACTTCTAACAATAATTTCAAAGGACATTGTCGCTATTATAGACCATTTCATGGAGTCGCCGCTCACTCGGTCGTCAAGCTAATCCCAAGATAGAAATATTGTTAAAAGTAAAAGAGTGCTTAAGAGACTGTCTTAAGACTTTGGTGCAATGGTGCAAATGATGATGATGATGGTTTGTTTTTCAGATTTCCATGAAAATAGTATGCATGAAATAATGTTAAAATGATTTTTGCTAGGCATAAATTCCTAAGTGTGATAAAATTTTTGGATAATTCCTTAGGAATTATACCATCATTGCAAAATTGAAGGTTGACATAATGACATGAAATAATGAAAATGTGTTTGCTTGTTTGTAAAGCATAATTTGTGTAACAAAATGATTTAAGTCATATGGTTTTCATGATTTTTAAATAAATGGGGAATAAAAATTGTTACAATGGTTTGCGCTAGGCATAGAATATGTAGGTATAGACTTATACCATCATCGCGAAAATCCAAAAAGAGATAGTTTTATTGCATGGTTGATTTTTAATAAACAAAAAATATGAAGATGAGGACTTGCGCTAGGCATAAAATTCCAATTTTGGTTTTGGAACTATACCATCGTCGCGAAAGTCGATAATATATATATATATATATATATATATATATATATATGTGTGTGTGTGTGTTTTTGATTGTATGGTTTTGAAAGAAATTTTGATTTTTCTATTATATAGTTGTCTTTATGCTAAACAACTGTACTTGAAAGAAGAAAATGAATTATTCCAAACAAGTTGCAAAAAAATATTTCAAAGTATTTTGAAGACAAAAGTTAGATTTATAAGGAATCCCATGTGCATATGTGAATTCATTTCCAATCTTGATTTATCATAATGATACACAAAATCTCTCAAATACAAATGTGTGTGCAATTGCTTTGTTCATTTACCAGCTTTTGAGCAAGATAATATGATACAAGTGATTTGAAGAAACCAAATAAGTGTTCATTAACCATGATGTAGATGCATATAACCATACTAGACTACTATGTAGGTCGGATTATCAAGAGCTAGCTAATCCATAAGCAGACATAGGTCTCTACAAAAGAAGGTCGCTAATGTGACAGACATATCGCCACGCTAGGAGTTACCCAAGGCCAAGCAGAGTTGGGCACAAACCACCTGTTATGGGGCTTACCTCACAGTTTTCGAATAATTGAGAATTCCAGGGATTCAAGCTCATCAACCCTTCTTTTCTTTTCAAAGGGTAGGGAAAGGGATTTTATTGCTTTTGCTTTTGCTTTCTTTTGCTTTTCTTTTCTTTTTCTTTTGCTTTTTCTTTTTGTATTTTTGCTTGATTTTTGAGATAATGCTTGAAATATTGCTGTAATGATATAAAATAACATTTTTTTTTTCTTTTCTCTTTTCTTGAACTTTGCTTTTTGTTCTATACTAGGGATACTTGCTCGGATTAGCTGTAGAGCAAGGGATTTTTATTCCGGGTAGGGGTGAGCTTGTCCTTTTGCCAATTCTCAAAGATTCTAGACCATGTGCATGATAGGATAGCAGGGGAAACTTTTCGCTCAAGAAACCACTTCTACTATGTAGCAAAGCATAGAAATTACAAATATAATCATTTTATTGTGAAAAGATGTGCTTGGTTTAAGTAAATAACAAGATCAATTCTCTATGCTCAAACTTTATTTAATTGAATTTTGTGGACTTTGATATAAGAGAGATTAGTAATCATGCCAGATAAAAATCAAGATATTTATTTTTGTGAGTGTGAAAGTGAGGGATTCCAAATAAATGCTAATTTATCCAAAATAATTTGAAACATATAACTGCAATAATTGTAAGAAAATATATATAAATAATTTTTTGAGAAGTTTTGAGAATGTTGACTCTCTCTTTCTTCTTTATATTGTTTTGGTTTCGAAAGAGTCAAGAATATTGTTGTTTTTATATTTTTATCATTTTTTTGTTTTTGTTTTTGAACAAAAAATTAACAAGTGCCATAAATAAATACAACAAATAGTTTTGAAGATTTTGATGATTATGAATGTTTTTGGTGTTTTTGAATTTATAAATTGAAAGAAATACAAGATAATGATTTTGAAATATTTTAAACAAATATATACAAGGATGAAATGACCAAATTTATACATAGTAACGTTTAAGATGCAAAATATTCATGGGTTCTTTAAGTTCTTTACCATCTAAGGTAGATAATTTGTATGCTCCTGATTCAAATTTAGCAATGATAATGTATGGTCCAAGCCAGTTGGGCTCAAATTTACCTTTAAGGTCCTTAGTTGCATTAGTATTTTTTTGATTTTCTTTTAAAACAAGGTCGCCGATCTCAAAGGATCGATGACGAACTTTTTTAGCATATGATCTTTTAAGCTTGTTTTGGTAGGCACGGAGATGCTCCAAAGCATTGATGCATTTTTCATCTAGGAGTTCCAACTGATTGAGTCTGCCAACTCGATATTCATCTCCTACTTCGGTATCTTGAAGTAGTAGAGCCAAAGAAGGAACTTCTAATTCAAAGGGAAAAATGGCTTCAGCACCATAAACCAAAACAAAAGGTGAAGTTCCAGTGGGGGTTCGAACACTAGTTCGATAGGCCCACAAGGTCGGATATAATCGAATGTGCCGCCACGACCAGCTTTATTGACCAATATTTTGAGGATTTTGATTAAGGTTTTGTTAGATGCTTCTGCTTGACCATTACCCTGAGGATAATAGGGAGTGGACCAACGATGTTGAATCTTATATTTTTGGCATAATTTTTTAACATCTTTATTTTTGAAACAAGTTCCATTGTCAGAGATGAGATTTGCAGGAATTCCAAACCTACAAATGATTTGATTAAAAATAAATTTAGAGACTTGTGTGCCAGTGCAGGAAGCTAAAGGCATAGCTTCAACCCACTTCGTGAAATACTCAGTGGCGGTTATGATGAATTTGTGTCCATCAGATGACACAGGATTGATTTTGCCAATAATATCTAAGCCCCATTTTGAAAAGGGCCAAGGAGATGAAATAGCCTGTAGTTCTTGTGCAGGCGCATGGACAAGGTCAGCATGTTTTTGGCACTTGTCGCAATGGCGCACATACTCATGTGCATCCTTTTCCATGGTAGGCCAAAAGTATCCTATCCGAAGGAGCTTTTTAGCAATGACACTACCACTGAAGTGTCCTCCACAAGATCCATCGTGGGCTTCACTCAAGGCTGATTTGGATTCTTCTAAATTCAAACATCTTAATAGGATACCTTCAAAAGATCTCCTATACAAAGTATTGCCAATTATTACAAATCGACTTGCTCGTCTACGTAATAACCGACGCTGGTTTCTATTAGAATTGGCAGGGAAAGTCCCATTTTGGAGAAAATCAAATATGTCCGTATACCAAGGTTCAGGAGTAGTTTCATTGATTAGAAACACATCCAAAGGTTCTAAGCATGACTTATTTGAAGCGGGTTCCTGGAGTCGATGAATAATGATAGTGGCATATTCGTCATCTAACTCCAAGGGCAGGAGAGATGCAACTGCGGCCATAGCATCAACTGCACGGTTGCAAGTTCGAGGAATAGCTTCCAAGGTAACTTGATCAAATAGAGACATTAGTTGTAAAACATAGGCCTTATATGGGCATAGTTTATCATCTCTGGTCTGATAAACTTCATTAATTTGGTTTATAACCAGTTGAGAATCACCAAAAACTAACAGATGTTTAATTTTTAGCGCTAAGGCAGCTCGTAATCCAAGGATTAGAGCTTCATATTCAGCAATATTGTTGGTGCAAGCAAATGTCAATTTGAAGGACAGAGGAATAAGATGTTTTTGCGGGGATATTAAAATAATACCCGCACCAGCCCCACTCATGCATCGGGCTCCATCAAAGTATAAGGACCATTGTTCAATATGGTCTGCCTCTAATTGAAGGCATTCATCAGGAAACTCGATGATGAGGGGATGGGTAGACTCTAAGGGTGCAGCAGACTAATTGATCTCGCTATGATTTGACCCTTAACAGACTTCTGTCCTATGAATGTGAGATCAAACTCGCTTAGAGCAAGAACCCACTTGGCTGTGCGACCCGATAAATAAGGTCGACTCATGAGATACCTTAAGGGATCGTATTTGGCAATGACATAAGTTTTCTGACTAAGCATATAATGTCATAATTTTTGCGTAGCAAACATGACTGCTAGACATAGTTTTTCCAATGCTGTGTAGCGGGTTTCATAACTGATGAAGGTTCGGCTAATGTAATAATTAGCACGTTCTCTCTTTTCATCATCAAGTTGAGCTAACATAGCTCCTAAGGCAGAATCTGAAGCTAAAATATACAGGAGAAATGGGCGATCAGGTTTAGGTGGTGAAAGCACCGGTGGATTAAGGAGGTATTGTTTGAGAAGTTCAAAAGCTTCTCGACATTCGTCATCCCAATTAAAAGGGACATCCTTCTTAAGGAGTTTAAGAAAGGGACCGGTTTTGTCCGCCAGCTTATCGATGAAGCGACGGATGGCTTGAAGCTTACCTTGTAAACTTCGTAACTCAGATATATTAGTAGGTGCGGGCATATCAGTGATAGCCGCAATCTTGAGAGGGTCGATTTCGATACCACGTAAAGAAACTAAAACCCCTAATAGTTTACCGGACTTAACTCCGAATATACATTTTGTCGGATTTAATCGAATAAGATATTCTCGTAATCGATTAAAAACTTTTCTCAAATCATCTAAATGATTATCTTCAATAATAGAGCGAGCTATAATATCATCTACATAATCATGTAGGATATCATGCATCATATCATGAAAAATATAGGTCATAGCTCGTTGATAGGTTGCACCTGCGTTCTTTAAGCCAAATGGCATCACTTTCCAACAAAAAGTACCCCAAGGGGTAATAAAGGCTGTTTTAGCCTGATCTTCAGGAGCTATCCTGATCTGATTATAACCGGAGAATCCATCCATTAAGGACATCATCCCACTCCCGACAGTAAAGTCAATGATTTGATCCATGTTTGGAAGAGGAAAGTCATCTTTAGGGCATGCAACGTTAATATCTCTAAAATCTATGCAAACCCTAACTTTGGTAGCTTCTTTCTTGGTGACTGGAACTACATTTGAGATCCATTCAGCATAATCAATAGCTTGTATAAAAACAACATTCAGGAGTTTTTCTAACTCCCCTTTGACTAGCAGAGCCACTTTGGGATGCATTTTTCTAAGTTTTTGTTTAACAGGTTTAGCATCCGGATGGACCACTAGATGATGCATGACTACAGAAGGGTCTAGACCTCGGCATATCTTCATATGTCCAAGCGAAGACATCTTCATACTCTTTAAGGAATGCAATGTATTGTTCTTGTTTTTCTTGACTTAATTCTGATCCAATATTGATTATGTGAGGATTATCCTCAGCTCCAATATTAATTTTAATGACGTTTTCTACCTCCATGTGTAGATCTCTTTCAAAATTAGGTGGGGCGGGTGAAACGCCCAATTCTTGTAATTCTTGTAAGGTTAATTTGGATAATTCATCTTGAGGATTAGTGGTCTCAAGTTGGGCTATAGTTGGTATAGAACCATCAAAATAAAATCCATTGTGTAACATCTCTTCAACGGAGACATCATGGAAGATATCTCCTTCCAACTCTTCATCGGGGTCCGCAATCATTTCAGGGTAAGCTATGGATAGCATGTTACATGTAAATGGCTGATTTTTTAGAGGCAAATCATCATGCCTATCCAAATAATCTTGATAACATATGAGTTGATCATCATCTTCAAAAGGAAAGGGTTGACCCTTACTAGGAAATAGGCCCACACCACAACGAGCAGGCCACGGTTCTACCTCGAAAGGTTCTTTCATGCCATTTTGGAAAGGTCCCAAGCCTTTCCCTTTATATCCCATTTTAAGCATTATGGGTTTAGCTTTAATATATTCATTGGTAAAATAACATCGAGCATATCCCTCATGATGAGTTTTGATATTCCGAGGGATTCTTCCCTAGTCATATCCTTTATAAATGAAGGCACAACTCCCGACTTGGTAAGTACTTCCCATAGGTTGTGGGAGGCCCAAAGTACGAGGAGATGGCGGCAAGTTATTTAAAAGAATTGAATCTCGCATGAAAGCATTTGTTTTTTCTGATATTAAGGTTGTGGATAAATCTGGTAAAAGTTCATCGTAAAGAGCATAAGATGTAGAAGGATCATTCCCTATATCTTTAGATGTGGAAGGTATGATAGATGTTGTTTATAGTGTCTATAGGTTTTGAAATTATAGGGATAGAACATGAAGGATTGGTTGTAGATTTAAGATCTTTTTGAGGTTCTAGAGTGATTTGTTTAGAAGATTGTTGATCTATATAGGAGGATGAAATTAATGGAGGGGAAATAGGTGAGGTTATGGGTGTGTGTTTCACAGTTTTAGATGAAAAATAAGAACTAGGATGTGTGGATGACAGAGCGGGGCAAAATTGCACTCCAACAGGTTCTGCCAAAGCACACATATCAAAGGGTCTAGGGTCACCATGGATAGTGACCAACTGATTTTTAAATTCAAATTTAACACATTGGTGTAAAGTTGATGGGACAGCCCGCATCGCATTGATCCAAGGGCGACCCAAAAGTATATTGTACGATGCTGGGCAATGTACAATAAACACGGTTGTATCTAGGGTTCTAGGACCAACTTGCAATGGGATGGTAATAACTCCACACGTTTCTTGTGTTTCGTCATTGAAAGCTTTGATAATCATGTCAGTTTTCTTCATTTCATCACTTCTAAAGCCAAATCTTTGGTAGAAGTCAAAAGTGCAAATGTTTAGAGATGAGCCATTATCAATCAAGACTCGTTTGACAACTACATCTCCAATTAGAGCAATAATATATAAGGGATTATCCTTATGTAAACTGTGTTGTGGGATATCTTTATCCCGAAAGTCAATACAATCAACCTCTCGAGTGATGATAGTATTGGCCATAGCTTCAGGTTGAATGTTTTGAGGTACCATCATTTGGCTTAATGTAAGCATCAACTCATCCCTATGGGTAGGAGAAGATCTTAATAAATCCAAAAGGGAAATTCTGGCTGTAGTATTGGATAATTGCTCATTAATATTGTAAGGGGGTTTAGGTTGAACATTAGGAGCATGATTCCCTTTATTGGGATTTTTCAAAATGAATGGAGCTGATCCATCATTCTGATTTGGTTCTTGTTGAGAATTTTGAGCCTGTTGTCGGGTAACGACTCCAATGGTACCTACAATGTTATATTGAGGACGTTGAACTGGTCTCGGTCTGAGCATTTATGGCTTGTTCATTAGGAAGGAATTGATTAGAAGAAGGTCGAGTAGTAACTCTTCTAGGAAATGGTTCTTCTGGAACCATAGCATCTGTGATGGGTTGAATAGGATCTGATTCATTTTCAGAACTATTCGATTGGTTTGAAGTGATGTCCACTTCACTTTCAGTATCCGATTCTATATCACTAGAATCAGAAGTTTGAAAATTATGTAAGGGCCTGGTCGTAACCAGGGATAAGGTTGTGTCAAATATTTGAGGATCCTGAATAGGTAATTGTCCGCTAATGGTTCCTACATATCGGGTAGGAGGCGGAACATTATGATGTTCGATTTGATTGGCTACCTCTTTACCATGTCTTGGTAAAGGGTGTTGAAATATGTCTAATGTTTGATTAGCATTTTGATTTTGATTTTGGGGAATGGTCTTTTGAGTATTATTAGGAGCATTTTGTTTAGGTTGGAAGGCTTGCACCTCCATTTCATTATTATCAATCAAATCTTGTATTTTATGTTTCAACCTTTTACAAGCGTTGGTAGAGTGTCCAGGTCCTCTATGGAAATCACAAGTGTAAGTCAACTCTGTATCCGGGTATAGTTGGATCAGGTTCCTGGATAGCTGGTAATTGGATCAAACCTCTTTCGAGTAATTGAGGTAAAATAGTTGATAAGGGTTGATTCAATCTAGTAAATTCTCGAGGAGGTTTGTCAGGAGGTTTCAATATAAATTTTTTTGTTGTCTTCGTTGCATTGATATTAGCAACATTTCTGCTGTCAGTGACTCCGTCACCAACAACTTGTTTGTTTTTATATTGATTTCTAGAGGTTTTCTCATCATCCTTCTTCCTAAGTTGGCCTCTCCTAATGAGGGCATCTTCTACTCTTCGAGCTAAATCTATAGCTTGATCGAAGGTAGTTAAAGTAGCAATTGATAGCTCATAAGATATTTGTTCTTGTAAATTATTGATAAAAATGTCCAACATTTCCCTATAAGGTAGCACAAAGTGCAGTTTTCCTGTCAATTGCCTCCATCTAGCTAAGAAATCAGCAAAACATTCATCCTTGTCTTGTTTTAAGTTGTATAAATCTTTAATGGTTACATGCCTCTCGATGTAGGCACTAAATTGATGGACAAAAGATTCAGCTGTTTCTTCAAAGTTTCTCAAAGAATGAGTGGGCAATTGATAGTACCACTCTAATGCCATTCCACCTAAACTTTTCGGGAACATTTTTAGTAATAGCAAGTCATCATGTGATATATCATGACATGCTATCCTAAACATGCGAAGATGCTCTATGGGATCTTCGGTTCCTTTATATATAGGCAAGATGGGCATGGGAAAATGCTTAGGGTATGGTTGAGCTACAACTATGGGATCCAAAGGTTGACTACATATCTCTCGATAATTGTACGAGGGATGATAGGGATCTATCTGGTCCATACGCGAAGCTAACTGTTTCACCATGGCTTCCAGATTACTAGTTTGCCCACCATATTGGTTCGGTAGGGCATTGACATGGGTTTTGTGAGCATATGATGGAGGGACATGAAGATTAGATGCTATGTTGCTATTGTGTAAATTGTTGGTAGGAAAGGTGTTATGAAGGAATTTTGAAGTTGTATTATGTTGTATTCCAGATTGTTGAAAATTGGTGTTTGGCTTCGTTTTAGGTTTTTGTTTACTTGAAGCATATTGCTCAATAGTTTGGCGAAATAAAGTAGTGAAGGAAGTTTTCTTTTGTGTGGGAATGATTTTAGGTTGAATAACAGGTTCCTTAGGAGGTTGGGTAACCTGTTGTTTTGACATGTTTTGAACCATAGTGACCATATCTGTATTGGATGGTCCAGCCTTATCACTTTCTTGATCAATGAAAGACAAGGGATTAGTGCGTACATCAAACGCATGTTCCATGGCTGCTTGAGTGTCACTAATTTGCCCTTTATCAATACGAACTGCCACATTAAGGGCGTCAATGTTATCATTGAGAAATTTCTGAAAATGATCTACGTTGTCAAAAGCAATAGTTCCATCTGGAGCTACTCTAGGGGATGAGGATCCATCCTCTTTAACACTTCCTTCTTGTTCATTATCTTCACCTAGGTCATCTTCTGGGTGATCTAGAGTTTCTCCTTCCGGAATTGGATCTTCAGGAAGGACATTTGGGTCTCTAGTTTTATCTTGTAACCAATCTTCTTCTTCTCCTAAAGTTTCTTTACCATTCCTAAGTTTAGGCATGGTGCTTAATTTTAGATTTCAGCAAATATATATATATATATATATATATATATATATATATATATATATATATATATATATATATATGCAACAAGCTTAAGAGGTATATATTAATTATATACCTACTACAATATTTAAAATGAAATGTTTTAGTTTTTGCTATGTTTTTTTTTTTAGTTTTTCTTTGTTTTTGTAATAATATTGTAAAGATGACAAACAATACAATAAATGCAAGAAATAATAAGACTGAAAGTAATGATCTAGTTTTCTATAAACAATTTATAAATATCATTAATGGGCTCAAGTTGTTCAGGAGTCATGAAGTGTTCTTCTTCAAATTGAAAGTTTTCTTTTAAAAATTTAATGAAAAGAGCTATAGAAATACCATGTATTTCAGATTCTGGTTGATAATAATAATTCTCACGACAATATTCTCGATACAACATAGCTCTAGGAACTCTATTCCATCTTCTTCTCATCTATAAGAACAACCTCTAGGTCTTCTACATGACCTAGAAATTGTCGTACTACAACTGTGTTCTCGAGGTATTCCTCGAAGGTGAAAAATTTTGAAGATACAAGAGCTCTCCTATAAGCTAACCATCTATGGCAGGCTCTCTAAAGTTCATGATAAAAGACAAGTTGATGAGGATCCAGGATTCTATCTAGGATAAGCCTCTTGATTTGTTTAAGTTTTGTTGACCTAGATGAGATGACACTAAGTCTTCTATCAAGTTCGTCCCACAAGAGTTGATTTCTATCTGTTTCAGGCACACTAAGCACATAATTGATTTCTATGGCTGCCAATTGGTTTTCTACATTTATAGTAACTGCTAATATTTTCTTAGGAGCTACCATCTAAACATGATATTAAATTTAAATGATCTAAAATGCATCTATGTTTTAGTTGTTTTATTATTTTTTTTGTTTTTGTTTTCAAAAGGTTTACAATGCATTCACGTCGGGTTCACCAAAATGTATCGCTCCAAATTTTTCACACCCTTACCTTCAGGCTATAGGATCCGTGCCCGGAAGGGGGATGTGAAAAGGATGGCGCGGTACCTCGGACTGAGAGGCCTTGCGAAGGTCCCGCCTCTCAAGGGAGGTGTATATTGGTGATTTTTCGATGGATGGTGGGTTCACCAGGAAACATTTAATGGCGCTTTCCACGCCTAGGTTGGGAATGTGTTTTATGTGTTCGTTTTAGCCTTAAGCATTCAAATCCTAGGTTTGGCCAAAATGCGTCTAAGCTATTCTATATGAAGATGCAGATTAAATGAATACAAAAAATAGGATTAAGATAGAAAATAGAGAAATTAAAGAATGTTAAAAGAAAAATACCTGATCCGGATGTCTGATGAAGATTCTGATTCTTGAAGCAGTCAGGATCGTCTGGAATTTGACAGAATCATCTGAGATCTGACAAGATCGTCTGAGATCTGACGAATTCATCAGACGAATTCGTCAGAGACCTGCAAACAGAGAAATAGGTGCAAAATACAGAAAATGCAACTATTCTAACAGAGGGAAACAATGTAAAATGACAGCAACAATATCAAACTGAAACTTATAAAATAGAAACATGAATGAATTATGCTAATTAGATAATAATTATGACTTAATTATGCATTTAATCTAGATGGGTGAACTCCAAAATGCAGAATAGCATAAAATACTGAATAAACTAGCTAATTGCAGAATAAAACAGCAGAGAAAAGATGGAGAAATGCAAACTTTAGGCACTGATTGCCTCAATGTGGACTGCAGTCGAAATCATCTCGCATTGGTACGAAATCGTCTCTAATTCGACAGGATCGCCTCCGATCTGAACAGGATCGTCGACGACGATGTAAGCTTGCTCTAGCTGAAAAACACTAAGGTACCTACAACAAAATTGGTATAGAACTAATGCAAATATGAATTTGGGATGTTTTAATGTGTATGAAGTCGGGTTACAGGAATTATCAGCCAGGGGGGTGCTAAGGGAAGGGCTTAGGATTAAATAGGCTTAGGAGGGAGGTTAGGAGGTTGGAGATCATCCCTATTTGGGAGATCTCCAATGGGGGAGGGTCTCTAACGGCGCAGACACGCTTCTGCCCGGATTAGAGACCCGTTGGAACAGAAGCTAATTGTGCAAAATCAGTTTAGGGACAAGATCGTCTGGACGTCCTAGCCTAGACGAAATCGTCAGATCTGGGGCGATATCGTCTGATCGGCGACGATATCGTCAAACGGTCAAAACAACCTCTAAAAATGGCACGAGAAAAGGGGAAACGGATTAACCGACGGTTAACGGGCGGTTTGGGAGGTTAAAATTTGAATTTAAATTATTTACTAGAGTGAATGTAATTATTAAGATTTCACTACGCCAATTTTAGGGTGCTACAATAATATTGTATGTAGAGATGCCTAAATCTCGAGCTTTAGATCCATTGGGCACATGGTCACAACAACAATTAAAAATATAAGTGAATTTCAAAATGAAGTATTTTGATGATCCTATCTCAATTACCAAGGACAATATGATGTTACTATTCCAAGTGCCTTAAGCACATTTATTTACCAGTTGGATTATATACACAAAATTGTGGTGTGAGTGGTATGCCACAACCATTGATTTGATCTAGAGCTCATCCAGTGAATCCAAAATGATCAAACCATATTACAGTGTAATTGAGGTGCCTTCTATAGTCTAGTTGACACTACCATC
Organism: Wollemia nobilis; assembly: GCA_028583015.1. Taxonomy (NCBI): domain Eukaryota; kingdom Viridiplantae; phylum Streptophyta; class Pinopsida; order Araucariales; family Araucariaceae; genus Wollemia; species Wollemia nobilis. The sequence continues at coordinate 287,129 of JAQPPZ010001553.1, read as the reverse complement.
CTTTACAAGTCATGAAATATTTACAACTTGGTAGATCATCATGCATACAAATACCTATGCAATCTATGATAAAAGTGGTAATGAATTTTTCCATGGGGAAGCCTTCCTTTCGTATTGGTTTATCTAGAAATAGGCTTTAATATTTCTAGACTTGGGGATCCACCTACTATGGAATCCTTACTACACACACCTCTACCATCCTTACGTACTTCTTTCTATAGACTTTATTGATTGAGCCTGCTATTGACGGTACCTCCTCAAGAACTAGGTGTTGATCAACTAAGCCATCTTGGATATGACTTGGACCTTGTTCATAATGTCCCTAGATACAAAAAGGGTGTAAAACTACCCCATTTTTAAATGTGGAATTTCCACCCTGGTCCAGATCCTCTATTTTTTGGAAGACGATGCAAGCATTGAAGTTGTCACTTTCAAGGCTGGTGCTTGCACTTCTCCTGCATGAGCTCAAGGAGAACTACACACATTGTTTATCACTGAACTATAGTCTTATATCCTTCATAGCTCGAGATGGAATCCATGATGGATGTTGTAAAATAGGGAAGGGGACAACAGTGGTTGGAAAAGGGGATGGGAGGGTGGAGTCATTCGAAGATGTCTTTCTTGCCTAAAGTAGAAGTCACTCTGCCCGTATGATCTCTTATTGTATAAGTAGGAGGTTTATATTCAAGAATACTTTCCCTAGATGGCATCCTTTCCCTAGATTTTAGTAGTAGGAATTTTATATTCGAGCCGAAGACTCATATATAGTACAAGTGAGCCTAGGCAAGCAATGGTTGGTACTGAGGAGGAATCCTTTTCCAACTCCTTTTGAATTGCATGTTGAAATCAATAAGAGATTTGAAAGGTGCCCTCTTAATGAAAGAGAGGTGCATAAAGAGTTGGAAGGGATCCATGGAGCCATCAAATGTTTTGATGGGATCTCTCACTAAATCTACCCATAAGCATATGGATTTCTTCCCAAGGTATCAATACCATAATAGCACACTTCCTTCCAGTGCTAAGATAATAAGCCTAATCATGACGTATTCATGGATAATACCATGGAGGGGTGCTAGTGTAGTGACATCTTAAATATGTTCTAAATAAATTCCCAAGGTGCCATTATACTTGGTCATGTGTTTTAGGACACCCTTGTGAATTACATGCCATCATTGGAAGTTCAATGGACCAGGGTCATTCCATGAGGAAAAACATGGCTAAGCCATCAAGACATCAATATTCAAAGATCTCGATTCTTCTATTGGAGTTAGAGTCATAGTTGCTAGATGAGCATACTATCTCTGCTAGTGAGGTCAAGGTTGTTCATTGAATATTGAGTCCTCTGGGATTTTTGGATCTTCAACACAAACAAGCAATTGATTGTATGATCTAGAAATGTCACATAGTTAGATTCAATAGGTAATTTTAAGAGTATATGGTCAAATTAGAGTGTCACTAAACTTTGATTTTCTAAAACATAAAAACTTAGTGAGTTCCCTAGCAGAGTTGCCAAAAATTGTTGGTCGCTAATATGGAACTACGCACAAGGCATGGGTGGATCAATGACAACATAGAATGGCCACTGAGTCAAAATGGGGTGGTTGATCTCTAGAGGAGGCTAGTTCCTTAGGGGTGGTTCTAGCTATCTACGTTGTAGGGTTTTAAAAGGGAAAAAGGAGGGGAAGAAATGAGAAAATAGCCATAGCCAGAACTCACAAGGATGAGTATAGTCACATCAAGACTTATGCAAGTATGGCATCGCAGGAAAAAATAGAGACACAACACCTAACATATCAGCCAATGATACCTTCATCAAGATCTTATGAAGTGGTGGATGGATGATTAATTCCAAAACTAGAGGACAGGTGCATGAAATCCAGGATGCAGAATTAGAGAGGTCATATTCTACTAGCTTTAACATAAATAAACCCCCAACCCCTATTTATAAATGTGTACTCCTGTGTCACTAAAAAAATCCCATGAAATAAAAATAGTAGAATAATATGAGACCACACATATGAATAAAACATAAATAAGAATTCATACATTGAACATAAACAAGAATGTAAAACTGAAGACCAAATAGTGTTGAATCTATATTTACACAGTGGTGAAAACCTTACATATGAATTATAATGGATAAAGAGCCATCCTTAGGAATGACCAAAATTCCACTATTTATAGGTAAATTTACATTAAATTCAAAAATTGAACATTAATAGCGGTAGGCAAAAAAACAACCCTTAAAGCTGACAAGTGTTGAACTGGTACACTATTCCTTGATATAGCATCGATCTTCTAGATGAAGGTAGATGCACTTGGTTCAATGTGGGCCTTTGTATCCTCTATCATTTATACCTAGTTCATAAATTATTAGCTACCTCATCCTTTTACTCAGTTGGTGATCCTATGATTATGCGATGAGTGATAAACATTGATCACCTTGGGAGCACTACACCTCAAATATGTCACTTCTATGTACGAGCACCTAGTACTGGATGGCTGCATCATTAGGTACATATATTGTTTGAATTTTAGGCTATGGTAAGAAATTTTTGCACTAGGTGGGTGCTTTCTTTGTCCACTTTTCCACCCATGAAGAAAGAGGGTGGATATCTATCCGTAGTTCCACCCAACTTGTGCTTTGCAACTTCCATCCAATATGGGTAGGAGTTTGTGTCTTACCCAAGGGTAGGATTTTACAATTTATCCACCCTTACTGGCTTGCTTGAAAGGTCTACCCAATAGGCGGATGTCCTTTTTGTATTGTTCCACCCAAGGCATAGGGCAGATTGTTTGCCCACTTTATCATCCACCTTTCTTCAACCCACCACCCACCCAATAATTGTATCCACCCTTTATTTCTGTCGTCGCTACTTGATATTTTTTTCCCATCCATCAACATTATGAAAATTTGACAAACTCCTTTTAGGGGCACCATCCTGCAAAAAGTATGTGGGTGCAGTAGTGTAAAATTACACCCACAACATGATTGCCTAATGAACTCTTCTAATGTAGCTAGAAGAATTTATCTCATTAAGGGTTGAGTGTTTATCAACCTTGGAGAATGAATGTGGGATTCATTCTTGAGGGAATTATGGGGTTCCCTCTTTGATAATTGATGATATTTCTCCTTAATATGAATCTGATGATCATTCATAAACATGTAGATATAAGAATTTGTGAGATTCTTATGTATTGTATTGATGGCTTAGAGAAAGGAAATGTGGAATTTTCTTATTTGCATCATGATTTGAAAAAGGAACAAATTGATTCCTTTAATTGTATATTTGATTTAGAAAAGGATCCGTGGGATGCCTTTCTATATTTGTATTTATGACATCTTAAGTTTATGAAATGAGAGGAGAAACATATTTTGGAGGTTGGGTTTATTCCCCGTGAGGGTTCCTAGGATATATGTTGTGTACCTCTATTTTGTGGTTTGCAATTGTTGTTATACGTGGTTGCTAAACTTACTTTATAATATGGTGTTAATTAGTTAGATTATGGATATTGAATGAGATGGAATTTAAATGTTATTTACTTTCCAATAAAATGATGCATTTACATTCTTATAAGATGATTACTAAAGTGTTATATGATGCATGATTTTGTTAACAAGCAATGTTCCATAAGTGAGAATGGTTTATAATTGCACTTGAGGTTATTAGATCTAATAATGAATGGTGCCTTTGCTTTTCCAATGAATGGCTCTTTTAATATGAGGTAATGGTTTATGCTTTGTTTCAAGTAATAATATTGAAGGGAGTAAAACAATCTTTATGTATTGTTTAATAATATATGCATGGTATTCCGTTGCAAATAATTAGGAAGTAATATTGAAGTTACATTCAATTAGTTAAGTAACTAAAATTCTTAATGAAATGAGAGATAGAAACAATTAAACAAAGGAATTAATAAACATCATGATGGAATGTGAGGTTAGATAGGAGCTGGTCACTCCTATCACAAGATTTGACACTGATCATGTCGTAATTCTCTTGGTATCCTGATTGATGTTGGTTTAAACATATTTGAATGTGAACTATAGATGTGTTATGATTAAAAAAAAATTATTTCTCGAGTTGGATTGGTAATTTGGGGTTGTTAAATTTTAGAGCCTTATGCATGATACAAATTGAAATATATCTCAATCACAAAGACAAATAAATTTGAGGCTTTCTTCAAACCTTATGTCATATTCTTATCCTATGTTAATTGGAAAAACAAGTGCAAAGCATACAAGGAAATAAGTTGAAAGGGGATTGTCCTTGAAAATAAATTTATGCTAATGCTTATGAAATAAAGGAAAGTAAATTTACAAATTCAACAAAGCAATTTGGAGCCTTTTGAAAGCAAGGAAAGCAAAATTTAAGGGTGACCAAAGCAATTTGGTGCATTTTTGTAAAATAAGAAAGAAAAATTAAGAGTGACCATAGTAATTTGGTGCATTTTGTAGTGTAAGAAAATAAATTTGAGAATAACCAAAGCAATTTGGTGCTTTTTTAAAATAAAATTTGTAAACAATATTGTAATTTTGAAGTAAAATTTGATTGAAAATAGTGCAAAATGTGTTTACTTGTAATCCTCAGCTACTGAAATGTTATCTAGAATGTTTTATAGGCTCTGGAATGTGGATTTATTGTGTTTGTATTTTGACTGGACCTATCCATACAGTCAACAATAGAGCTTATTTTTGGAATATTTTGCTACCGTTGGTGGTTTGTCTACTACAAAAAGTTGGTTTTGTGAAAATATCTTACAAAATAGGACAAGCAGTCAAATTATTTTAAAAATATGTGTCGAAAGAGAAATAAAATTAAGCTATTGGATAAAAATCACAATATGGAAAGCAACCAAGTTTTTGTTAGAGAAAAAGTATTGAAAGGTGAATGATTACACCTTGGGATGCCATTTTTTAAGGTGATTTTTGGCCTAAGGAGTCAAGGTGGCAAGTGATATAACAATCTCAATGGGGAAAACCTATCACTAACTTATGTGCAACAACTGGGTTACGATGGTGATATGTAAAAATTGATTGCTTGGTGGGCTCAGTTTTTGTAGTGCTTTGATCAACCGTATAGACCCATATGATTGATTTGATCGTACTCCTCTATACGGTCCTAGCTCATAGACCAAAGAGATTTTTACCTTGGAATTGAGTTGGTGTATCAAGGTTTTAATAGGTCTATGCTGGTTTTGTGATAACATAACATATAAAAATGATAGCAATGTCAGTTTGATGCTAAAAAGTTAATAAAAAACATTAAAAAGTGGGTTTAGTGTCCCATTATGATCACCAAAATGTGACTATTGAAAATATGCCATTTTATTTATTCCAAAAGAAGTGTTAAAAGTTGAGTACTTCTATAAATATTTCCCCTTGGGCTAGTGAAGAAAACCTTTATGAGCAATGGTTCATGGAATTCTATGTCTTCTATGGTCACTTTAGGGGGAGTGGGCTTACTACATGTGAGCCACTATTGATTGTATAAGTCCTCTAAACTTACACAACCCAATAAAAAGTAGCTGTGGTATTTGGGGGCTTGTCTCAAATAGACCCCTTGTGATGAAATTTAAATGTAAATGAAAGCTAGACCATTACATTAGAAAATTATTTTAAATAATTATAAAAGGGTTCAAAATAATGTTATTACCTGATTTGGTGACTTGTTGTTGTGGTGTAGGTTGAAATAGAGCCCTAAAGGGGATCGTACCCTTGGGTACGGTCCAATTTGATCATACCTATCTATGAAATTGACTCTATGTGTAGACACCTAAAATGCATCATGTTGATGGTGACTACTCATATGGGACATGCTAGAAGACCATATGGAAGATCTTTAGAAAAATCCAAGGTATAGTAGTGGTTTTTACCACTCAATTGGGTATCTTTGCCTAGTCAGTGCTAGCTGCAGATGACACCCGTGGTTAGAAGTGTTGAATGTGGTTGACAGTTGCAGCCCCCAATATACCAACTGGGGATCATGACTGACACCTGTAGTTAGCACGATAACAAACTCGGGCAACCATATCCAAGTCAAATTAGTTGCAACAGTCATTTGTGATGGTTTTTAGAGTGGTTCAGGAGAGAAGCTTCCTCTTAATTACCAATTCTTGTTCTTGGCTTCTCCATGAAGCTAGAGCAAGGATTTTTGGAGTCTACTTAAGACCCCAATTTTAGAGAGCAAATATCCTGAAGAATAGCTCAATTGCACATAGTGGAGCCTTGTCGGATTGAAGAGCAATTTCATATCCCCTTGAGGAGTAACGAATTGTTGGCCAATTGATCAATGACAACTATGCATGCAACAATGGATATCTCAAGAGCTTGAGGAGCAAGCTTGAAAATTGGCACACCTCCATTGATAATTCCATTGAATTCAACCGCCAATATGTTCCAAAAAACACAGGCAACCCTTGACCATAAATTCCTTGGAGGATTTGAGAATTTCTAGCCTTGGTTGCAAGAGAAAGGACACTTTCATATTAACCATGGCTATGAGCCACGGTTAATAGTTCCAACTGCACCTCAAACCTACAGCTAGGGTTTTATGCTCTCTTTCATCCATTTTAATAGTAGATTTCCATGTTCAGTCATGCAATTAGCTTAATCTAGCATAGATCTACATTTTAGCAGATATTTGACCGATTAAATTAGGAATTAGAGGTAGATTTGCTTCACCTCTCCTTGCATTTGTTAATCTAGATTAGTTTCATGCAATTCAAGTTTTCTAATGGTTAATTAGGATATTTCTTAGCTAGATTCATGCTTCTTTACATGCTATATTACAATTTCCTCATTTCTTGCATAGATTTCATGAATCTAGCTAATTATGCTTCTTTACATGCTTTCTTGATTTCATGTTATTCTTTGTGCAAGATTCCTTTCAAAGCCTCATCAAGAGAGGTCTCATTTGTTACTAATTGCTTCTTGTTATTTCTTGATCGTAGGGAATAGGTATTGAAATATATAAATCATACAATTCCTTCCTCAACACGAAGAAGAGGGTCATAGACACCCTAGAGTAGTTCATGTCACCCTGAAAGGCACTTGGAAATCACACCTACCCTTGAGAGGGAAACAATTACATACTCCTATTGTAATATTGTATCAAAATGATTATCCCTAAGAGGGATGTACTTGTAATTTGATGTTGACTTAGAATACAATGGAATAAAGTGTTTTTCTTCTTGATTCATTTGTTGTCAATTTCTTGTTCTTGCATGCATGTTATATTTTTATCATTTATTGCAATAGGACACCATCCGGTGTGAGCCTTTTTGGTGGTTACAGAAGGCAATCACGATGGAACCCCACATTTTTAGGATTTGACTATGTTGTACTTGTTTTTTGCACTTGTAGGTACAAACCACAACTATCAACTATGGCCCAACAACTGAACCACAAGTACAAAGCATGATTTACATTCAGAACCATAAATTAGACCTATGGTCTCCTACTGACAACAGAAACAGTAAAATTCAGAATATAAAATAGTGCAAGACTTGAGGTAGGTCCTATTTTTAGGCCTTTGTTATTTTTATGTTCTCTATATTTTTATAGTAGGTTAATTCAAATGCAAATTGGGAAAAGAATTAAGAAAATGGTAAATCAATTTTCCTAGTTTGCTTTCATATTTTGCTTTCAATAGAAAGGCGCTACTGGGAACAATGGACCTCTGATTGCAGTCTGCCCTAGGCTACAACGTGCTTGATAGAGATGTGTGGATGGTTTACATGTGTGAGGCCCAATTAGTGGCCATTTAACATCGTAATGTGCATAGTATTAAAGAGCATCTAGAATAGCTTGCATTTTTTGAATTTGAAATGTCTTTCACTTGCATAGCATTTAGAAAATCAGCATGTATGCTATATGATGCATTTCTTTTATGTACATTAAAAGGAACCACACACACCACTTGGCACTTAAATGCTAGTGAGTTGGGCTTGACATCCAACCACTAGTAGGGTTCAATGACGATGGGCGTAACTTCCATATGTTGGCCCAAATACTATGAACCCTTGATATATAGAACAATACCGAATCCAAGAACCTTTCGTACCTTAGAAAATTTGCATGTATTCTCTTCGGAGGGTATAACACTAACTAGGAGAAAATGGGTGAGGATCTGGGAGGACCTGTGCTCCTTGTCCAATTGTGGGCTTCATTACCACACATGGGGGATTTACATGACTTGGAGTTCATAGCCAAGTTGTCAAGATGTGAGCGTACAGGTGAAATCCATTAAACTAAGAATAAAATCCAACAAGTTTTACAAAACATGATAAGATTTTCTACACTGATACAACAAATCTTGAAAACACATCAAATATTTTAGGGCTAAACTTTTAAAATCTAAAGGAGATAATCACATTGTTTACTTTGTATACTTCTTTATTAATTAATTCATCAAGATAAGGCCCTCCTTGAGTCCACAATTTTTAGTAAGAGATGAAACCTCTCAAGTCTTGTTTAGTCAGTTCATCATGATGACTAGGCATGATAGAGCTCAATCATGAGCTAATGAGTCAGAGAATTCATGGAGGGGCTCTGAATTCTCTCGATGTTCTCCTCAAGATATTTTGAACCTCGTGTGCCTCCTTGCTAGGCATTGCACTCATTATGCACCTGAGGATCCAATACTCCTAGTGTGACATTCTAATAGTCATCACGAGCCCCACTCATCATGCAAGGGGTTCACCCATACAAAGCATGGGGTATCTTCACATTTGGTGAGAACCCAAGTCACTAGGTATTTTCTTAGGGATATAGAGAGTCATGGATCATACTCCATGAGTCAGTCCTATATGGATTTTGAGTCTCATGCAGCCCATGAGATGCAAATACTCCAATATCAATTGGAGGAAGTGTGATTTCAATGTAAGCGTCTAGAATGTGAGTCCACAAAGAGAAGGAGAGCGCATCAACAAAGGTTGGATGAGCTCCAACATCATGAAGAGAGGATTTACCAATAAAAAGCATATGAAGAGTGATCATGTGAGGTAATTTTCAAAAATAAGCTCATATCTATAATGCTTAGGCAACAAGTCAACGCGATGCACCTAGTGCATCATCAAGAGTTGCCACTTAAGCAAGTAGATAGCTATTCTTCTAGATAGATAGACATGCCTAGGGTTATCGAAGAGTGATAAAAAGAGACATCTAGGGATCCCATACCTAAACATTATATCGAGGGTAGTCAAGTCCGATAGGTGAGCAATGTCAACGCTCGAAGTTCATCACAATCCTTGAGGCATATACAGTCGATTCCACCATATAAGGAACCTGTGATTACTTTCCATAAATAGGAAGTCAAACTTATCCTTGTCAGGGAATCTTATCCTCCATTGCACATCATAGTGAGGATACAAAAGATTATGTACAAGCGAGTGTTGGTATATATAGGATCATCAATTAATATCATTACCAACTCAGCGTTCGAGCATCTCAAAATTCCACCTTCTCACATAAAAGAAAAAAAATTCATATTGCAAGCCTTTAACGATGTGGAATCCCCTACAATAGGTACAATAGTCCTCCCCATTGAGGTGGGACAAAAGATTATTCCTACATTGTGCTATGTTTTAGAGGGGTCAAGACAGTATAATATGCTACTTGGAAGACCATGGATAAGAGCCATGGAGTGTGTGCCATTAGTAGTGCATCAGTGCATCAAGTACACTCATGGAGGTGAAGTTCATGTAGTTGAAGTGGATCTAGATCCCTTCAAGTATTATAAGACTAAGGATAATATCTAGGAAATAGATGAGATGCCTATGCATATACAATATAAATTGGATGAGTCTATCCAAAGTGTGGACATAGCCTCATAGACTGTGGTGGAATTACCATCGCCGTCGCTATAACCTATGGATTCACCTACAACCCCTACACTCTCGACATTGCTTAGCAAGGAAGGATTAATGAATGCCCTTATGAAGTTGCTCACAGCTAATTCAGAGGTATCATTAGAAGATATTCACACTCCTATCTAGGAGGAAGAACCTAGCATGGTCATGGATGTACCTGAGTGTATCACACCCTCTTCATCCGACATATCACTAGATAGTTCTTACGAGGACTATGGTGAATATTTCTTTTTAAGAAAAAAACCCCTTGAAGTGCTACCTTGGTCTAAGATACCATGAACAGGGGGTTATACACCATCAAATTCACCTGGGGGTCACACACACCCCTACCCGTACCAACATTATCAATTGGATTTTGGGTACCCAATTCAATGTTTTGGTAGTGTATCGCTCCAAATTTTTCGCATCCCTACCTTCAGGCTATTGGATCCATGACTGGAAGGAGGATGGGAAAAGGATGATGCGGTACCTCAGACGAGAGGACTTTGCGAAGGTCCCGCCTCTCAAGGGAGGTGCATTTTGGTGATTTGTCGACGGATGGTGGGTTCACCGGGAAACATTTGGCGGCGGTTTCCACGCCTAGGTTTTGGGAATGTGTTTTAATGGGTTCGTTTTATCCTTAAACATTCATCCTAGGTTTGGCCGAATGATTCTAACTTAAACTACATGAAAATGCAATTTAAATGAATACGATAAACGGATGAAAGCGAGAAAAATAGAGAATTTGCGGGAGGCTAATGGAGATTACGATCCGGGATGTCCGATGAAGTTTATGATGCTTGAAGTAGTCTGGATCATCTGGGATTCGACAGTATCGCCTACAATTTGACCAAATCGTCTGAGACAGACAGAATCATCTGAGACAGACAGAATCGTCTCAAATCTGACGAATTCATCAGACGAATTCGTCAAAAACCTGCAAAACAGGGAACGGATGCAAAATACAAGCAATTCTACTATGCAAAACAGAGGCAAAATATGCTAGAGAACAAGGTGAATACTAAGCAATAATTTAAAACAGAAAGTAAAACAAGATCACTGCATTATGATGGCAAATCATGAATTTAATGTGCAATCTAAACTAGATGGGTGAACTCCAGATGCAAAGTAGAATAAAAAATAAATAAATGATCTGATTTATAGCATAAAATGACGAGAGAGAAAAGAGAGAAGAGCAAACTTCAGGCACTGATTGCCTCGATGTATGTTGCAGTCGAGATCGTCTCGCATCAGTACGAGATCGTCCCTAATTTGACAGGATCGCCTCCGATCTTGACAGGTTCGTCAGCTGCGATAGGTGCTGGCTCCGGCTGAAAACCAGTGATATACCTGCAATAAAATTACTATAGGAATAGTGCAAAAAGCAAATTTGAGTAGTTCTAGCACATAGGGAGTCGATTTGCATAAGAATTCAGCCGGGGGTTGGGGAGGGAAAAGTCTTAGAGTTAAATAGGCTTAGGGAAAGTTGTTGGGAGGTTGGAGATCTTCCCAATTTGGGAGATCTCCAACGGGGAAGGGTCCCAACGGCGCAGACACGCTTCTGCCCGGATTGGAGACCCGTTGGAGCGGAGTCTATCTATGCAAATTCGGTTTTGCGACAAAATCGTCCGGACGTTCTAGTCCGGACGAAATCGTCAAATCGCAGGGCGATATCGTCTGATCGGCGACGATATCGTCCAACGGTCAAAACAACTCCTAAAAATGGCACGAAAAAAGGGGAAACGGGTTTCTCGGCGGTTAACGGGCGGTTTGGGAGGTTAAATTTGAATTTAAATTTATTTACTAAGGTGAATGTAATTATTCCAATTTGACTGCGCCAATTTTAGGGTGCTACATTTTGCCCCCTCTTTAGCGAATTTTCCGAAGAAAATGCGTTAAAGAAGAGTTCTTCTCGATCTACGAGAAAGCAAAAAATTATTCCCATTTTTAGGCGACGATTCTTGGTCGAATCGTACGACGACTTACTATGGTGCCCCCTCCGTGTTTTTACCCAAATCGAACGTTTGAGGTAAAAAAGCGGAAAAGCAAAAATTATTTGTGAAATATTTTGAATAAAATTAAGAAAAATAGGGTAAAACCCTAATTCATTATTCTTTGTTCATTTTACTATTTTTAGAGCTCCGGAGCAAAAATGGTAGAGACAGGCGCACAGATCTGCAGAGGTCCGCCGCGGTCTACGGGTAAGGGTTTAAACTCAATTTAGATTGATTTAATTTGAATTTTACATGCTTTTTAGAGGAATTTAGGATGAATTTTGAGCATCGCGGCCGTTTTTGGCCGTCGACGTCGTCCGGACGAAATCGTCCCTAGTTCGACGAAATCGTCTCAAGTTCGTCAATTTCGCCCAAGGGCGAAATCGGCGAAAAAGGGACGATTTCGTCAAATTAGAGAACGATTTCGACACGCGAAATCGGAGACGATTTTGCTCAAATTTGGGACGATATCGTCCAATAGTGGGCGATATCATCAATTGCAAAAATTTGATCTTTAAGTTGTATTTTTGATTACTGAAATTGTTATTAATGATTGTTTGTTGTTTTGATTGTTTATGTTTGCGAGAGAGGACTACTAAAGAGCGAGAGAGTGGAAATACGACGGGGTGAGAGACGACTTGGCCGCTCTCACCCGGGCGGAGCGGGATCTGCTGGCACGGGGCCGAGCTTGCGGCATGTGGCGAGAGATGCCACGGGTTTCTCTTGACATGGGGCTACTCGTGACCCTAGCAGAGAGGTGGTACCGGGGCTCTTCATGCTTCCGGTTACCGACAAGGGAGATGACTCCCACACTAGAGGATGTATGGAGGATTCTTAGAATCCCCATACAAGGGAGGATGATCACACCTACGGCCAATCAGGGCCACGCGATGGGACGACTCTGCGGTGACCCGAGCTTCGCCCTGGAGAAGGGCGGAGTGAACATCGAGGCACTGTGCCAGATGCTTGGGGCATCTACACTGACACGAGTTTTGGTTGGGGTGGTTGGTGGACTTCTGCTGTGCCACCAGAGCAGATGCAGGGTGTCGTGGATGCTCGTAGATGTGATCTGTGATATGCGCGACCATGGCTACAAATTTTCTTGGGGCAGCTTTGTTCTATGCCGGTCGTACGGGATCCTTTACGGGGTCGTGTACAAGGGCGGGCGGTGTCTGGTCATGACATCGCTCCTACGGGTTTGGTGCTTGGGAGCACATTGCGGTGCGGAGGCCGGTAGGGCTTCCAGCGATAGGGGTTGACGGGGAGAGGCCCCGGAGTCTTCTCCTGGTGGCTCCGGAGAGGGGCACGGCGACGGATCGACCTGCCGGTGTCCCGGAGACTCTTGATGACTTGGTCCCGGACCGGATCACATGGAGGCCATGGAGGCGGCATCCGGGGTGGGCGAGAGGACGCACGGGAGCTGGCTCGCATCGGGCGAGTCTCGCGCGGAGGATGGAGAGGGGAGAGGTGGAGCTCCACCGCTACGACCGGGTTTTGCGACGGTTCGGTCTACGACGGGGGATCCCATCTCTGAGGGATTACGAGTTTTCTCGGACTGTCCAGGATAACACCACAATTAGTGGGGCTCCAGACATGCGGCGATTCTAGAGTCAGGACGTGGACGATGCCCCCATCCAGCCAGTGGATGGGGACGACGCAGGAGTAGCCGATGGCTACGATGCAGGTACGCGAGGCATCCGCCCTCCTCGGATGACGAGGGCACGGGGTCCGATCCACGCGGTTGTGCGTCGGATAGGGAGGCGGCGCCGAGCGAGCGATAGAGGTGGCCCAGGGTCACGGCAGGAGAGAGCAGAGGAGGCCACGGGCACAGGAGCGGCCACGACAGAGGGAGAGGGAGAGGAGGGAGGCGAGACCCCCATCTCCACAGAGGCCACCATCGCCCGATAAGGGCAAGGGCGTGGATACAAGAGAGAGTAGCGAGATGGCTACTCTCCAGGCAGAGAGGGATCGTCTACAGGCTCAGGTGCAGACACTACAAGATGCAGCTGCACAGCACCAGGCTGAGGTGTCGCAGCTGCGAGACGAGAATGCTCGTCTCGGGGCACGAGGCGGAGGGGTGAGCACTCGGGAGCTGCTGCGGTCGGTTTCTCGGACCGCATTCTATCGGGCGCTATACTACCGGAGGGCGGGGGCCGGAGGGTACGAGTCTGCTCGGCTGCCATAGCCGATCCGATCGGGACGGGGGGTCGACGAGGAGCTCATCCCGGTCGACGACGAGGACTCGCGGTACCACACATACTCCCGATGGGACCACCTCGTCCTCCGCAGGGCAGGGGAGGAGATGAGGCCGAGAGCTCTAGAGGCTCTCGAGGCTAGAGGGCGGGATATTGCTATCGATATTGTATTATACTTGTATTGATAGAGGATTGAGTATGCCGAGGTACAGATTGTGGCATACCAATCCAGTTTTGATGATGTATATATTATGTTGATATATATAGATGAGATATTTTTGAGTATATGACTTGTCTTATGTGATACTTATGATGCTTTTTATGTTTGATGTAATTGATTGATTTGATTGATGTAATGATTTTATTGATGATTCATGTAATTATGTCGTTTTGGAAAATATTATAACTTGGATGTCATGCTATAAATATTTTAAATGAAATAATCTGATGTAACAAATTGATTGGTTGTAATGAAATGTAAAAATAAAAAGAGATTTCTAACAATAATTTCAAAGGACATTGTCGCTATTATAGACCATTTCATGGAGTCGCTGCTCACTCGGTCGTCAAGCTAGTCCCAGGATAGAAATATTGTTAAAAGAAAAGAGTGCTTAAGAGATTGTCTTAAGACTTTGTTGTGATGATGCAAATGATGATGATGATGGTTTGTTTTCAGATTTCCATAAAAATATTATGCATGAAATATTGTAAAATAATTTTTGCTAGGCATAAATTCCTAAGTGTGATAAAATTGTTGAATAATTCCTTAGGAATTATACCGTCATTGCAAAATGTAAAGTTGACATAATGACATAACATAGTGAAAATGTATTTGCTTTCGAAAAAGCATAATTTGTGTAAAATGAAGTCATATGTTTTGTATGATTTTTGATAAATTGGGAAAAAAATTGTTACAATGGTTTGCGCTAGGCATAGAATATGTAGGTATAGACTTATACCATCATCGCGAAAATCCAAAAAAGGATAGTTTTATTGCATGATTGATTTTTGATGAACAGAAAATATGATAATGAGGACTTGCGCTAGGCATAAAATTCCAATTTTGGTTTTGAAACTATACCATCGTTGCGAAAGTCAATCAGATATGTATATTTTTAATTGTATATTTTTGAAAGAAATTGTTGATTTTTGCTATTATATAGTTGTCTTTGTGGAAAACAACTGTATTTGATTTATTCCAAACAAGTTGCAAAAATAATATTTCAAAGTATTTTGAAGACAAAAGTTAGATTTATAAGGAATCCCATGTGCATATGTGAATTCATTTCCCATCTTGATTTATCATAATGATAGACAAAATCTCTCAAATACAAATGTGTGTGCAATTGCATGGTTCAGTTACCAAGTTTGAGCAAGATACTATGATACAAGTGATTTGAAGAAACCAAATAAGTGTTCATTAACCATGATGTAGATGCATATAACCATACTAGGCTACTATGTAGATCGGATTATCAAGAGCTAGCTAATCCATAAGCGAGACATAGGTCCGTACAAAAAGAAGGTCGCTAATGTGACGGACATATCGCCACGCTAGGAGTTACCCAAGGCCAAGCGGGTTGGGCACAAACCACCTGTTATGGGGCTTACCTCACGGTTTTTGAATAATTGAGAATTCCAGGGATTCAAGCTCATCAACCCTTCTTTTCTTTTCAAAGGGTAGGGAAAGGGATTTTATTGCTTTCTTGCTTTCTTTTGAACTTTTCTTATTTTTCTTTTTGTATTTCTTTTGCTTGATAATGCTTGGAACATTGCTGAAATGAACATTTTTCTTTTCTCTTTTTTTTTTTCTTGAATTTTTCTTTTCTTTTTCTAGGGATACTTGCTCGGATTAGCTGTAGAGCAAGGGATTTTTATTGCAGGTAGGGGTGAGCTTGTCCTTTTGCCAATTCTCAAAGATTCTAGACCATGTGCATGATAGGATAGTCGGGGAAACTTTTCACTCAAGAAATCAGTTCTACTATGTAGCAAAACATGGAAATTACAAATATAATCATTTTATTGTGAAAAGATGTGCTTGGTTTAAGTAAATAACAAGATCAATTCTCTATGCTCAAACTTTCTTTAATTGAAATTTGTGAACTTTGATATAAGAGAGATTAGTAATCATGCCAGATAAAATCAAGATATTTATTGTTGTGATTGTGCAAGTGAGGGATGCTAAATAAATGCTAATTTTATCCAAAATAAGTTGAAACATATAATTGCAATAATTGTAAGAAAATAATGATTTTGAGAAAGTTTTGAGAATGTTGACTCTCTCTTTCTTCCGTATATTGTTTTGGTTTCGAAAGAGTCAAGCATATAGCTGTTTTTGGATTTTTATGTTGATTTTTGTTTTGAGCAAAAGGAACTTTACAAGTGCTTTAAATAAATGCAATAAATATTTTTGAAGATTTTTGAAGATTTTATGAATGTTTTTGAGGTTTTTGAATAAATTGAAAGAAATACAAGATAATGATTTTGAACAAATATATACATGGATGAAATGACCAAATTTATGCATAATAACGTTTGAGATGTAAAATATTCATGGGTTCTTTAAGTTCTTTACCATCTAAGGTAGATAATTTATACGCTCCTGATTCAAATTTTGCAGTAATGATGTACGGTCCGAGCCAGTTGGGCTCAAATTTACCTTTAAGTTCTTTGGTTGCATTTGTATTTTTTTGATTTTCTTTTAGAACAAGGTCGCCAATCTCAAAGGATCGATGACGAACTTTCTTATTATATGCTCTTTTAAGCTTGTTTTGGTATGCACGGAGATGCTCTAAAGCATTGATGCATTTTTCATCTAGGAGTTCCAGCTGACTGAGTCTGCCAGCGCGATATTCATCTCCTACTTCGAGTATCTTGAAGTAGCAGAGCCAAAGAAGGAACTTCCAATTCAAATGGAAAAAGCTGCTTCGGCACCATATACCAAAACAAATGGTGAAGTGCACGTGGGGGTTCGAACACTAGTTCGATAGGCCCACAAGGTGGATATAATTGAATATGCCGGTCCACGGCCAGTTTTATTGACTAGTCTTTTGAGAATTTTGATTAAAGTTTTGTTAGAAGCTTCACTTGACCATTACCACGAGGATAATAGGGAGTGGACCAGCGATGTTGAATCTTGTATTTTTGACATAATTTTTTGACATCTTTATTTTTGAACAGAGTTCCATTGTCAGAGATGAGATTCGCAGGAATTCCAAACCTGCAAATGATTTGATTAAAAATGAATTTAGAGACCTGTGAACCGGTGCAGGAAGCTAAAGGCATAGCTTCAACCCACTTCATGAAATACTCAGTGGCGGTTATGATGAACTTGTGTCCATCAGAAGACACGGGATTAATTTTACCAATAATATCCAAGCCCCATTTAGAAAAGGGCCAAGGAGATGAAATAGCCTGCGGCTCTTGTGCGGGCGCATGGACAAGGTCGGCATGTTTTTGACACTTGTCGCAATGACGCACATACTCATGTGCATCCGTTTCCATGGTAGGCCAAAAGTATCCTATCCGAAGGAGCTTTTTTAGCAATGACGCTACCACTAAAGTGTCCTCCACAAGATCCATTGTGGACTTCACTCAAGGCTGATTTAGACTCTTCTAAATTTAGACATCTTAATAGGATACCTTCAAAAGATCTCCTATACAAAGTATTGCCAATGATTACAAATCGACTTGCTCGTCGACGTAATAATCGACATTTGGTTTCTATTAGAATTAGCAGGGGAAATTCCCATTTTGGAGGAAATCAAATATGTACGTATACCGAGGGTTCAGGAGTAGTTTCATTGATTAGAAACACATCCAAAGGCTCTAAGCATGACTTATTTGAAGCGGGTTCCTGGAGTCGACGAATGATGATAGTGGCATATTCGTCATCTAACTCCAAGGGCAAGAGAGATGCAACGGCGGCCATAGCATCAGCTGCACGGTTGCTAGTTCGAGGAATGGCTTCCAAAGTAACTTGATCAAACAAGGCCATTAGTTGTAAAACATAGGCCTTGTATGGGCGAAGTTTATCATCTCTGGTCTGATAAACTTCATTAATTTGGTTTATAACCAATTGGGAATCACCAAAAACTAAGAGGTTTTTAATTTTTAGTGCTAAAGCGGCTCGTAATCCAAGGATTAGAGCTTCATACTCAGCGGTATTATTGGTGCAAACAAAGGTTAGTTTGAAGGACGGAGGAATAATATGTTTTTGTGGAGACATTAAAATAATACCCGCACCGACCCCACTCATGCATCGGGCTCCATCAAAGTATAAGGACCATTGTTCAACAAGGTCTGCCTCTAATTGAAGGCATTCATCGGGAAACTCGATAATGAGGGGATGAGTAGACTCTAAGGGTGCGGCGACTAATTGATCTGCTATGATTTGACCCTTAACGAGATTTTGTCCTATGAAGGTGAGATCAAACTCACTTAGAGCAAGAACCCACTTGGCTGTGCGACCCGATAAATAAGGTCGACTCATGAGATACCTTAAGGGATCATATTTGGCAATGACATACGTTTTTTGGCTAAGCATGTAATGTCATAATTTTTGCGTAGCAAACACGACTGCTAGACATAACTTTTCTAACACTGTATAGCGAGTTTCATAACTGACGAAAGTTTGGCTAATATAATAATTAGCGCGTTCTCGTTTTTCATCATCAAGTTGAGCTAACATGGCTCCTAAGGCAGAATCTGAAGCAGAAATATATAGAAGGAATGGGCGATCAGATTTAGGCGGTGAAAGCACCGGTGGGTTAATGAGATATTGCTTGAGAAGTTCAAAAGCTTCTCTACATTTTGTGTCCCAATTAAAAGGGACGTCCTTCTTAAGAAGTTTGAGAAAGGGACCAGTTTTGTCTGCCAGCTTATCAATAAAGCGACGGATAGCTTGAAGTTTACCTTGTAAACTTCGTAATTCAGATATATTAGTGGGTGCGGGCATATCAGTGATAGCCGCAATTTTAAGAGGGTCAATTTCGATACCACGTAAAGAAACTAAAACCCCTAATAGTTTGTCGGATTTAACTCCGAATATGCATTTTGTTGGATTTAATCGAATGAGATATTCTCTTAATCGATTAAAAACTTTTCTCAAATCATCTAAATGATAATCTTCAATAAGAGAAGCGAGCTATAATATCATCCACATAATCATGGAGGATATCATGCATCAGATCATGAAAAATGTAGGTCATAGCTCGTTGATAAGTTGCACCGGCGTTCTTTAGGCCAAATGGCATCACTTTCCAGCAAAAGGTACCCCAGGGGGTAATAAAGGCTATTTTAGCCTGGTCTTCAGGAGCTATCCTGATCTGATTATAGCCGGAGAATCCGTCCATTAAGGACATCATCCCACTTCCGACAGTAAAGTCGATAATTTGGTCCATATTCGGAAGAGGAAAGTCATCTTTAGGGCATGCAGCGTTAATATCTCTGAAATCTGTGCAAACCCTAACTTTGGTAGCTTCTTTCTTGGTGACTGGAACTACATTTGAGATCCATTCAGCATAATCAATAGCTTGTATGAAGATAACATTCAAGAGTTTTTCTAACTCCCCTTTGACTAGCAGAGCCACTTTGGGATGCATTTTTCTAAGTTTTTGTTTAACAGGTTTAGCATCCGGATGGACCACTAGATGGTGCATGACTACAGAAGGGTCTAGACCTGGCATATCTTCATATGTCCACGCGAAGACATCTTCATACTCTTTAAGAAATGCTATGTATTGTTCTTGTTTTTCTTGACTTAGTTCTGCTCCAATATTGATTATGTGAGGGTTGTCCTCAGTTCCAATGTTAATTTTAATGACATTTTCTACCTCCATGTGTAGATCTCTTTCAAAATTAGGTGGGGCGGGTGAAACACCCAATTCTTGTAATTCTTGTAAAGTTAATTTAGATAATTCATTTTGAGGGTCAGTGGCCTCAAGGTGAGCTATGGTTGGTATAGAACCATCAAAATAAAACCCGTTGTGCAACATCTCTTCAACAGAGACATCATGGAAAATATCTCCTTCCAATTCTTCATCGGGGTCAGCAATCATTTCAGGGTATGCTATGGATAGCATGTTGCATGAAAATGACTGATTTCTAAGAGGCAAATCAACATGTCTATCCAAATAATCTTGATAGCATATGAGATGATCATCATCCTCAAAAGGAAATGGTTGTCCCTTACTAGGAAATAGGCCCACACCACAGCGGGCAGGCCACGGTTCTACCTCGAAAGGTTCTTTCATGCCATTTTGGAAAGGTCCTAAGCCTTTCCCTTTATATCCCATTTTAAACATCATGGGTTTAGCTTTAATATAATCGTTAGTAAAATAGCACCGAGCATATCCCTCATGATGGGTTTTGATATTCCGAGGGATTCTTCCCCAGTCATATCCTTTGTAAATGAAGGCGCAACTCCCGACTTGGTAAGTACTTCCCATAGGTTGTGGGAGGCCCAAAGTACGAGGAGATGGCGGCAAATTATTTAAAAGGTTTGAATCTTGCATGAAAGCATTCATTTTTCTGATATTAAGGTTGTAGTTAAATCTGGTAAAAGATCATCAGAGAGGGCATAAGATGTAGAAGGCTTATTACCTATGTCTTGAGATGTAGAAGGTGTGATAGATGTGTCTGAAGGTTTTGAATTTATGGGATTAGAACTTGAAGAATTGGTTGTAGTTTTAAGAGCTTTTTGAAGTTCTACAGTAATTTGTTTAGAAGGTGGTTGATCTATATGGGAAGATGAAGTTAATGGAGGAGGAATAGATGAAGTGATGGGTTTATATTTCACAGTTTTAGATGAAGAAGAACTAGGATATGTGGATGACAGAGCGAGGGCAAAATTGCACTCCAAGCTGGTTACTGCCAATGCACACATATCAAAAGGTCTAGGGTCACCATGAATAGTGACCAACTGATTTTTAAACTCAAACTTAACACATTGGTGTAAAGTTGATGGGACTGCTCGCATGGCGTTAATCCAAGGGCGACCCAAAAGTATATTGTACGATGCTGGGCAATGTACAATAAACACAGTTGTCTCAAGGGTTCTAGGACCAACTTGTAAGGGGAGGGTAATGACTCCACAAGTTTCTTGTGTTTCATCATTAAAGGCTTTGATAATCATATCAGTCTTCTTCATTTCGTCACTTCTAAAACCAAATCGTTGGTAGAAGTCAAAGGTACAAATGTTTAGAGATGAGCCATTATCAATCAGAACTCGTTTGACAGCTACATCCCCAATTAAAGCCGTAATATACAAGGGATTATCCTTGTGTAAAGCTGTGTTGTGGGATATCTTTATCCCGAAAGTCAATACAATCAATCTCTCGCGTGATGATAGTATTGGCCATAGCTTCGAGGTTGGATGTTTTGAGGCACCATCATCTGGCTCAAAGTAAGCATCAACTCATCCCTATGGGTGGGAGAGGATCTTAATAAATCTAAAAGGGAGATTATGGCGGTGGTATTAGACAATTGCTCATTAATGCTGTAAGGAGGTTTGGGTTGAACAATAGAAGCATGATTTCCTTTATTGGGATTTTTCAGAACGAATGGAGCTGATCCATCGTTCCGGTTTGGTTCTTGTTGGGAATTGTGAGCTTGTTGTCGGGTGACGACTCCGATGGTACCTACAATGTTATAGTGACGACGTTGAAACGGTCTCGGTTGAGAGTTTATGGCTTGTTCATAAGGAAGGACTACATTAGAAGAAGGTCGAGTAGTGACTCTTCTAGGAAATGGTTCTTCTGGAACATTAGCATCTGTGATAGGTTGAATAGGATCTGATTCATTTTTAGAACTATTCGATTGAATGGTGTCTACTTCACTTTCACTATCTGACTCTATATCGCTAGAATCAGAAGTTTGAAAATTATGTAAGGGCCTGGTTGTAACCAGGGGATAAGGTTGTGTCAAAGGTTTGAGAATCCTGAACAGGTAATTGTCCGCTAATGGTTCCTACATATCGGGTAGGAGGGGGAACATTGTGATGTTCAATTTGATTGGCTACCTCCTTACCGTGTCTTGGTAAAGGGTGTTGAAATATGTCTAAAGTTTGATTGGCATTCTGATTTTGATTTTGGGGAACAGTATTTTGGGTATTATTAGGAGGGTTTTGTTTAGGTTGGAAGGCTTGCACTTCCATTTCATTATTGTCAATCAAATCTTGTATTTTATGTTTCAATCTCTTACAAGCGTTGGTAGAATGTCCAGGACCTCTATGAAAATCACAGTGCAAATCAGCTCTATATCCGGGTATGCTTGGGTCAGGTTCCCGGATAGCTGGCAGTTGGATTAAACCTCTTTCAAGAAGTTGAGGTAAAATAGTTGATAAAGGTTGGTTTAATCTAGTGAACTCTCGAGGAGGCTTATCAGGAGGTTTCAAGATGAATTTTTTTGTTGTTTTTGTTGCATTGACATTAGCAACATTTCTGCTGTCAGTGACTCCATCACCAACAACCTGTTTGTTTTTATATTGATTTCTAGATGTTTTCTCATCATCCTTCTTTCTAAGTTGGCCTCTCCTAATGAGGGCATCTTCTACTCTTCGAGCTAAGTCTATAGCTTGATCGAAGGTAGTCAAAGTAGATGTTGATAGCTCATAAGAAAGTTGTTCTTGTAAATTATTGATGAAAATGTCTAGCATTTCCCTATAGGGTAGCACAAAGTGCAGGTTTCCTGTCAATTGTCTCCATCTAGCCAAGAAATCAGCAAAACATTCGTCTTTATCTTGTTTTAAGTTGTATAGATCTTTAATAGTTACATGCCTCTCGATGTAGGCACTAAATTGATGAACAAATGACTCAGCTGTTTCTTCAAAGTTTCTTAAGGAGTGAGTGGGCAATTGGTAGTACCACTCTAACGCCATTCCACCTAAACTTTTAGGGAACATTTTTAGTAATAGCAAGTCGTCATGCGATATGTCATGACATGCTATCCTAAACATGCGAAGATGTTCTATGGGATCTTCGGTTCCTTTATAGATAGGCAGGACGGGCATGGGAAAATGCTTAGGGTATGGTTGAGCTACCACTATGGGATCCAATGGTTGGCTACAAATCTCTCGATAATTGTACGAGGGACGGTAGGGATCTATCTGGTCCATACGTGAAGCCAATTGTTTCACCATAGCTTCCAGATTACTAGTTTGCCCCCCATATTGATTCGGTGGGGCATTGACATGAGTTTTATGGGCGTATGATGGAGGAACATGCATATTAGATGCCATGTTACTATTGTGTAAAACATTGGTAGGAAAAATATTATGGAGAAATTTTGAAGTTGGATTAGGTTGTATTGCAGATTGTTGAAAATTTGTATTTGGCTTAGTTTTATGTTTTTGTTTATTTAAAGCATTTTGCTCAATAGTTTGGAGGACCGAAGTAGTGAAGGGAATTTTCTTTTGTGCGGGAGTGATTTTAGGTTGAGTAATAGGTTCCTTAGGAGGTTGGGTGACCTGTTGTTTGGTCATGGCTTGGGCTATAGTGACCATATTCGCATTGGATGGTCCACCCTTATCACTTTCTTGATCAATGAAAGACAAGGGATTAGTTTGCATATCAAGCGCCCGTTCTAAGGCTGCTTGAGCATCACTAATTTCCCCTTTATCAATACGGACTGCCACATTAAGGACGTCGATATGTTGATTAAGAAATTTTTGAAAATGTTCTGCGTTGTCAAAAGTGATGCCTCCATTGGGAGCTATTCTAGGGGATGAGGATTCTTTAACACTTCCTTCTTGTTCCTTATCTTCCCCTAAGTCTTCATCTGATTGTCCTAGAGTTTCTCCTTCCGGATTTGTATTTCCAAGAAGGACATTTGGGTTTTCAGTTGTATCTTGTAGCCAATCTTCTCCTTCTCCTAAAGTTTCTTTACCATTCCTAAGTCTAGTCATGGTGCTAAGTTTTGATTTCAGCAAATATATATATATATATATATATATATATATATATATATATATATATATATATATATGCAACAAATTAAAAGGTATATATTTATATATACCTAATGCAATATTGTAAATGAAATGTTTAAGTTTTTTTTTTTTACTATGTTTTTCTTTGAAACAATATAATAAAGACAACAAATGAAACAATAAATGCAAGCAATAATAATAATAAGACTGAAAGCAAATGAACTAATCTTCTATGAATAACTTATGAATATCATTAATAGGTTCAAGTTGTTCAGGGGTCATGAAATGTTCTTCTTCAAATTGAAAGTTTTCTTTTAAGAATTTGATGAAAAGGGCTATGGTGATATTGTCTGTTTGAGATGCTTTGGTTGATAAAAGTAAAGCTCATGGCAATACTCTCGATATAGCACAGCTCGCGGAACTCTGTTCCATATTTCCCTATCTGTAAGAACAACTTCTTGGTCTTCTACAAGGCCTAAGAATCGGTGTACAATGTCTGCGTTCTCGAGGTATTCCTCGAAGCTAAACAACTTTGAAGATACTAAAGCTCTCCTATAGGCTAGCCATCTATGGCAGGCTCTCTGAAGTTCATGGTAGAAAACTAATTGATGAGGATCCAGGATTCTATCCAAGACTAGCCTCTTAATCTGTTTAAGTTGTGTGGCCCTAGATGAGATGAGACTAAGTCTCCTAATAAGTTCGTCCCACAAGGATTGATTTCTACTTGTTTCAGGGATACTAAGGACAGAATTAACTTCTATGGCTGCCAATTGGTTTACTACGTTTATAGTAATTGCTAACCTCTTTTTAGGAGCTACCATCTAAACATGATTTTGAACCTTAAATGTTTTAAAATGCATCTAAGTTTTAGTTGTCCTAATTTTTTTTTTTTTTGGTTTTGTTTTTGTTTTCAAAAGGTTATGATGCATTCACGTCGGGTTCACCAAAATGTATCGCTCCAAATTTTTCGCATCCCTACCTTCAGGCTATTGGATCCACGCCCGGAAGGAGGATGGGAAAAGGATGATGCGGTACCTCGGACGAGAGGACTTTGCGAAGGTCCCGCCTCTCAAGGGAGGTGCATTTTGGTGATTTGTCGACGGATGGTGGGTTCACCGGGGAAACATTTGGCGGCGGTTTCCACGCCTAGGTTTTGGGAATGTGTTTTAATGGGTTCGTTTTATCCTTAAACATTCATCCTAGGTTTGGCCGAATGATTCTAACTTAAACTACATGAAAATGCAATTTAAATGAATACGATAAACGAGTGAAAGCAGAAAAATAGAGAATTTGCGGGAGGCTAATGGAGATTACCTGATCTGGGATGTCTGATGAAGTTTCTGATGCTTGAAGTAGTCTGGATCATCTGGGATTCGACAGTATCACCTACAATTTGACCAAATCATCTGAGACAGACATAATCATCTGAGACAGACAGAATCGTCTCAAATCTGACGAATTCGTCAGACGAATTCGTCAGAAACCTACAAAACAGGGAACAGATGCAAAATACAAGCAATTCTACTATGCAAAACAGAGGCAAAATATGCTAGAGAACAAGGTGAATACTAAGCAATAATTTAAAATAGAAAGTAAAAAAGATCACTGCATTATGATGGCAAATCATGAATTTAATGTGCAATCTAAACTAGATGGGTGAACTCCAGATGCAAAGTAGAATAAAAACTAAATAAATGATCTGATTTATAGCATAAAATGACAGAGAGAAAAGAGAGAAGAGCAAACTTCAGGCATTGATTGCCTCGATGTATCCTTGCGGTCGAGATCGTCTCGCATCGGTGCGAGATCGTCCCTAATTTGACAGGATCGCCTCCGATCTTGACAGGTTCGTCGGCTGCGATAGGTGCTGGCTCCGGCTGAAAACCAGTGATATACCTGCAATAAAATTACTATAGGAATAGTGCAAAAAGCAAATTTGAGTAGTTCTAGCACATAGGGAGTCGATTTGCATAAGAATTCAGCCAGGGGTTGGGGAGGGAAAAGTCTTAGAGTTAAATAGGCTTAGGGAAAGTTGTTGGGAGGTTGGAGATCTTCCCAATTTGGGAGATCTCCAACGGGGAAGGGTCCCAACGGCGCAGACACGCTTCTGCCCGGATTGGAGACCCGTTGGAGCAGAGTCTATCTATGCAAATTCAGTTTTGCGACAAAATCGTCTGGACGTTCTAGTCCAAACGAAATCATCAAATTTGGGGCGATATCGTACGATCGGCGACGATATCGTCCAACGGTCAAAACAACTCCTAAAAATGGCACGAAAAAAGGGGAAACGGGTTTCTCGGCGGTTAACGGGCGGTTTGGGAGGTTAAATTTGAATTTAAATTTATTTACTAAGGTGAATGTAATTATTCCAATTTGACTGCGCCAATTTTAGGGTGCTACAGGTAGGGTGGAGATTTGACCCTGGGACCTCCCTTGGAGGATTGCCCTCTCCTCTCCAACTCACATACAAAACCTGGGTAGGACTATGGTGAATATGAAGAGCTTATAGAGGTTAGTATTATGATGTTATCCACCATAGATTCCACTAAAGATTTAGGTCATCTTTTCATCAAGTCTCCACCTGTGGATCCTATCCCGAAGACATCGTATGAGCATGAAGAAGGTTCAGTTATCATGACTAAAATAGAACAACCTCAGTATGTTAATGAATTACCCATGATGCATGCAGTT
This sequence comes from Wollemia nobilis, assembly GCA_028583015.1. NCBI lineage: Eukaryota > Viridiplantae > Streptophyta > Pinopsida > Araucariales > Araucariaceae > Wollemia > Wollemia nobilis. Next base: position 260,469 of record JAQPPZ010001553.1, on the reverse strand, counting down.
GAGGAGTTTTCTCATGAGTTTGTGGGGATGGTCGACATTAGGCTAGATGATCAAGTGATTCTTAATCACATAGAGCTAGAGATGGGGCAATCTAATGGTGTTTTCACATTGCCAGGGCCAGAACTTTTGAAATTGGTCACTCCTGACTCATTTCTCATGGCACCATCTCGAGAGCACAAACAAGTAGGTTCCTCACATCATATTGGGGGTACTAAAAGTGACACAGTTCAACACAACGAAGTGAAACAAGAGCTTGAGCTAAGTCATATGCATGAGCATGTGGATAACATTGATGAAATGTATCATCAAGAAGCATCCACATCAACTCAAGTGAAGGAAATAGGTGATTTGCAATTACCTAATGGATCCATAGCATCCACTTTTCTATTTCCTTCAAATGACAAAGGTATTTTGAATCAGTCATTGGAAATACACATGAATTCTTTGTCAGTCTTGCGATCCATTTTAAGCCGTCTAGAATGGATGGAGCATCGAATGGATGAGCAAGATAAGGCATTGCATTTTATCAAGAACCAGATTGAAAATCTGGAATTACAAAAGCAACCCTTGCCTGAGGATGAATCACTTCTTGTGCAAGTACAGGAAAAGCCTCGATGGAAGCAAAAGCCCATGCGGCCAACCCAACCATTGGATTCTCAAAGCAAACCAATGCGGGGCAAGAGCCCAAAATAGGCACAACATAATGGGACTCCATTACAAGAGTCTATGTCTGATATCTTTCAGAATATGCAAGAGGCTAAGGTCATCACCTTGCCTAATGTCATCCCTCTAAACCCAAATAGAGTTAAACCTATGGGTTACAAGGAGCATCACTACTGTCTCTACCATCGAATAGAGGGTCATGGCATTCGATATTGTCATGAATTTAAGAGTGTGGTGCAAAATATAATAGATAAGGGGGTTTATCATGTAGATGGTTCTCTTAGAGTGCCCCAATATGATGAAGTGGAGGTTACACCTCTTCAAGAGTGACCTCGGAGTCTTCAGTCACCTCGTAGGCCCAATAGGCTAGTGCAACGAGTAGTTTCATTTCAGATGACTACTCTAACTTTGTTCCAAAAGTTACATGAGGCACAAGCATTCATATTACCCAAAGTCAAGCATAGGGCATCTGAGACTAGGTCACCTAATAGGGGTCCCTTTTGTGTGTATCATCGAGTGCATGGACATGACATTCGGAGTTGCCAATAATTTAAGAGGGTCATCAAAGACCTAGTAGAATGGGATGAGATCCACGAGGATGGTTCTCTCGTTCACCCGTGCCAAAGCATAGGCACACCGATGAGGTCCGATCTTCACCTAGGGGAGTCGAATTCTGTCACTCTTCCTAAATAGGCTGATTACTTTTTAGTAAATAGCATGCATGCTGGGGGTCTTCAAGGTAGCATACCTTTCCCACCAGCCACGCCAAATTTGATAAGGAAAAATGAGGAATCTAGAGGTATTGCACCTCCCTCACCATTATCGAATGGCACACTCACTAGGGGTATATAGGGTAGTGTGCCCTTCCCTAAAAGGCTCCAAGGGTTCCTGAAAACTGCTTGGTCAAGTCAGTAAAAAGCTCCAAAGGCATTTGTAAGCCCTTTGGTCAACCTCAAAAGCTTTGAGGGTTTGGTCAAAACCACTTGGTCATCCCAAAAGGCTCCAAGGGTTCCTGAAACCGCTTGGTCGTGTCAGTTAAAAGCCTCGAGGATTTGCTTATAATCGCTCGGTCATCCTAAAAATCTCCAAAGGCATCTATCAGCCCTTTGGTCAAATGCAAAAGGCACCAAGAGTTTCTGAAAAACTGCTTGGTCAACCCCAAAGGCTCCAAGGATTCTCAAAATCGCTTGGTCATCCCAAAACGCCCCAAAGGTACACATAATCCCTTTGGTCAATCCTAAAAGCTCCAAGGATTCCTAAAAATCGCTTGGTCAATCTAAAGGCTCCAGAGGCATGTACTCATCGTTTGGTCAATTATGAGGCTCAAAACCCATAAAAATTATAAAATCAATAAAATCCAAAAAAAATGGTAAAAAAATGGTAAAGCATAAAATCCAAAAACATTTGCATTTGCATTTGAATTTTGCATTTTCATTTTGCATTTACACATGCATTCGCTACATTACTGCATTGCATATAGGCATTCATCATCCATTGCATTCCATAATAGAAGGCATTGTGTTTGTCAATCTTACAAATGATGCCATGTTTGTGTTTAAATCATGCATCTCTGCATTTATCATAATCCATCATTCATGTGAGTAATTGTGTTTTTCAACACAACCTATAATGTTGCTATGGAGATATACTAGGGTTTTTCGGTCACTCAGCCATACCTAGTGGTCTTATCAAGAGTTGGTAGAAAGCTTGCTTTGCTTTTGTAGCTAAGGTTCAGTTAGTATAGCCCTTAGCATATCAGAAGCCTATCACTAATCAACAAATTTAAACAATCCTAACAAGGACTAGGGGAAGATGAAAGTCATGAAGCAGGACCGGGTATCCTGAAGTGAAAAGAGTTATTCTTGCTTATCCCTCTGTGCGGACGGTATGGGAAATGTTGGCAGTTGGCAAAAGGATAGGTTAGTTCCCTATTCAAATTCCCTTGCTTACGATAAAATGAGCAATATCCCAAAGAGATATCCCACATAAATCCTCATGATTGATACCCTAGATCGATATCATAGATCGACTCCCCAGAGTGATATCCCATATTGATATCATAAGATCGATATTCTCAATCGATATACCAGAAACAATTTTTCCAAGTAAATCCTCCCAAAGGAAAGTTTCTAAAGAAAATTATCAAATGTAAATGCCAAAAAGTGAAGATCGAGTGAAGATCAAAAAACAGGCTTAAATCAAAGTTCAAAGTGAAGTTCAAAAGTGAAGATCAAATGAAGATCATAAATCAAAAGTTTGAGTGGAGATCAAATGAAGATCCAAAATCCAGTTCGAAGAGAGATCAAATGAAGATCCAAAGATAGTTCAAAAAGAAGATGGAATCGACTCCCTTGCTTCACTACATATGAGCAAGTATCCCAAAAATTGAAGGATAGAAAGGAATGAGCCTGAATCCCTGGAATTGTCAGCACTATTGTACCTTATGCATGATGATATGTCTGATGCATTAGCACCTCACTTATGAACAAGACCAATGTTTGAATGTGGAAGAGCTAGCTTCAGGTGTCCTGCATTGCCTAGTGGCTTAGTCCAACTAAAATCTAAACTTGAGATTGGATAAGACATTTGTGGAACCCCTATCTTAGCAATGGGCTGAAAGAATCCTGCTTGACATCGAGGAACGCTCGTGTCTTATCTTAAAATAATCATGTGCACACACAGGGATAATGAACAGTTAGGGTCTATCCTAGCAAAAGCCTTTTATCTCAGAAGTCTAGTGTGGTTAGTATGCAACTTTTGATAAGTCTATTAGGGTGTTTGAGTCTCATGGAAAACCTCAAAATTTTCTCCCATAGCAACAAAATGTCAAATATTGCAACCATATAAATCATCAAATTGCAAAGTATCGAATCCATGATACATCATTATATAAAGCACAATCAACATATAGGATAGATACCGGATGGATATTAGAAATAATATTTAGATGACCATTGACTATATCGTGCATATTTTTCAAATTTTGCAAAAGAAAATCGAATGACACATTATATCATTCGCATCATAAACATCGCATACCATTGCATTTCATATATGGGTGATTAATTGATTAAATTCTTATCTTAAGGATTTTCAATTACATTCATGATTTTTATACATTCTGTGGTGTCATCCATTAGATTGATAAACATATTTGCATTCATTCCTTATGTTTTAAGTGATTAAAGCATACGAGGTTCATTTACATTAGATTAGCATCGTGTAAATAAATCATTACATACATTAATGCATGAAAAGAAAGCAATATCAAATATGCGTTAAGAAAAGAACATCGCATCCATATGCATCCATCATAAAAAGCACATCTAAGCATCTAGATCACTGCATATCATCATCATAAATCAAATAGCTATCTAGTGCATGTCATCCATACATCACATCATATAGCATCAACATAACATAAGCATTGCATCCATGTGCATCACATAAACATAAAATCAAAAATAAATGAGTACACAATAATGAGCCATAAAATAATGATCAGTCATATCATATATAAATATGTGTCTCAGAGTACATCGAGAGTACAAAAATACCCGTAGGCTACAAATGTGTAGGTCCTCGACCTTACACCAAAAATGATATGTATCAAAAATGTATCCTACAATAGTAGAGCTCTAGCTCTGATCTGCTCCCCCTGTACCGGAGCTCTCACCACCTCCCTCAATACTATGCTCAGGAGCCTACTCTTCCTGCTACCCTACTATCTACTGTGGATCCTGCTGAGAGCCCTGAGTACCACCTAGCCCGAAGAGGCCTAGCACTCATCCAACTACCACCTGTGCAATGGGCACCTCTGTGCACCGGGACCTATGGTTGGATGTTGTAGTAGACTGCCCTGCCTCCCTAGTCCTGGTATGACTGCTACCACCATGTGTACTAGAGGACCTGTGTGTCCTCTCGCTCTGATGGGTGCGATGGCTCGAGCTAGCAGTAGACTGTATGATAGTCTTGGATCTAGTCCACTAGGACTCTAGAGCATATGGATCCTTGAGAACCTCTACACCTAGCATCTATATATATCCAACTAGTTGGTCCACCCGAGCAACCCTGGATGCATGCCTATCATTGGTACTCATCAGTAAACCTTGCAAGCATTGGATCTCTGCCATAGGATCCTGGCCACCTGGTAGTGCTGCTACTAGTGTCGTCGGAGGCCCCATAATCACCTAAGAGGATGGAGGATCCCCCCTCTATGCCCTGAGTAGATCCCACTCTGCTACTATTGCATCCCTCTATGCTAGTGCCAAGTCATGAGCATTGGTGAGCTCACCAACCTGGGTCTCTACTACTATAGCCTGTGCTATCAGGCTAGCAATTTGTTGCTCTACTTGCATCAATCGATGATCTCTATTAGTCAATTATACCTACAGAGTAGCGATAGTAGTGTCCCACTCCCTCTGCTATGTCTAGAATCACCCCAACTGACTCTGCAGGTCAGCCACCTATGCCAAGAGTAGTCCCTCTACACTGTCAGGAGGGACCTCACCCTCCTTGGGAGCCTCCTCATCAGGGTCAACCTCAGGAGCCTCCTTAGCTATAGCCTATGCACCCCAGCCACCCTCTGTCTGCTAGCACACATTATACCCATTAGGATCCACCTCTACCCCTGCCTAATCTGCAGCTCAGCCTAGAGGCCCTATCCCATACCAATAGAACATAGACCACCATCCATCATACTCTGGAGTGGTCATAGCTCTATCAACTCCAGTCTCTTGGAAGTCATCTAGAGCATCACCTAGAGCCGGAGGCTAGATCCATGATAGATCCCTCTCCAAAGCTAAGCGCCTATAGGTAAATGGGATCTCCGGGATGTCCTACACCATGCCAAACTGATGTAGGATGTGAGAGAAAAACTAGTACTCTCTGATCTCGACCTTTCGATCGAGTAACCATCTATCCTGGTGAGACTATCAAAGCCACTCGTCGACCTCAGGCCAGTCAGGACACTCCATGTAGGGCCACCACTCGACATCATCTAGCCCGAGTCCTGCAAACCGTGTAATATAATGTTGGACATCACCAGCATGGGTCCTGCTTCGAAAGCCCTCCTCCTCCCGAGGCTAGTAGGCAGCATAGCACTGATGGGCATCATCGATCTCTATAATGTGTAGGGGTAGCTCCCTAGGATGCTCTATCCTGATATGCTGCCAACCCCAAATCTGAAGCAGTAGACTACAGCTGATCCCTCGATGGCTCCTATCAGTAATCTAGTAGAGCTCTCGATACAACTGACACAGTAGAGTACTCCCCTAGGCTAGGAGCAGTGGCTGTCAGATAGAGCTCTGAACAACTCTGTGCATAGTAGCTAGGAGGTTCTAGGGAATCCTTGCACCTAAGGAGTCTGGAAGCACAACTTGCACCACCAGGTGCATGAAAATGGCCTCACACATGGAGAAGACATTCTTCCCCTACCAATAGCCAATGTGGACCCCTCCGTGGTCAATGGCGCACTGAGCCTCCTCACTCCGGGCATCGAAGATGGCATCAAATATGGACTCCTTAGCACCAGAAGTCGAAGAGACGATGGCCTCACCATCAATGGGGATCCTAAAGATCCTGTATACATCCTCTAAGGTAACTATCATTTCACCTGTAGGCAGGTGAAATGTGTTGGTCCGCACATTCCAGCGCTAGGCCAACGCAGTCAAATAGGCCTGATCTACCCTGGATAGTGGGTAGATCCAGTACGTAGCTAAAGCCGACAACTCCGAACCACTCTCGCTCACCAGTAGTGAGCTCTCCATGGAGAGCCTTAAGAATGTCAGGCTCTCAAGCTCTAGAGGTCAATCTCTAAAATAAACAACATGATATAAGGAAAAATCTAACTAAAACAAGCAAAAACATTTAAAAATGACCTAAAAATCATCAAAAATAGTTAAAAACTAATAAAATTGCAAAAACATGTCATCATGCAGGCCTACAAATCAAAATTTGTCAATCAGACAGGTCAAAAATGCATTAAATGATATTAATTGCCTTTTAAAACTTAGAAAAATTAAAAATTTTACAATTTTTTTCTAAAGTTGGCGAACCACGGGTCAACCCTACGGTCCGCATGCGGTCAAAAATTGACCGTTGGGATTTTGAATGCTGACCGTAGCTGGCATATGCGGTCCCCAATTGACCAATTGGGAACCGTAGCTGGTACCTGCGGTCTCCGATTGAGATCCCATCGGGTGCGATACCACGGCCAAAAATGAAAAAAATTAAACCTAAGCTACCCTAGCCTAAGATGAGGTTCATTGCCAACAATTTAGTGAGATTGATTTACCAATTACTTAATTGGGTTCATTTTTAGTGGTAATGGATGCGAGGTCTTGGTTTTTGAGTTACCTTGCCCTCGCCTCATCCGTCGCGGCTAGAAGAAGCTTGCCCGCGCTCTGCCATCGTCCTGTGAGTAGGTGTGCGGGTAAAGTTTGGTAGGTTTCAGGTGAGTTCTCAGCTGTCACTATCAGAGCTCCAGATTTGCAAGTCGCTATCAGGGAATAATGAGAGACATTTGAAAATTGGACTTTTTATAGACCTCTCATGTTTCACGCGGACCGTAGGCCCTAGCCGCGGTTCCCAAAATTGCAAATGGGAACCGCAGACCCTAGCCACGGTTTGCAACTAGCAAGCAATTTAGAAAATTCCCACCATGGGAAGGGCCAAAAAGATAAATTAATGCCTCCCATTGGGTCAAAACTCAATAAAAGCAAATCAATTTGGAAATTTGGTGATAATCAAGCACCGAGATCCAATTAAAAATAAAAAATCTGGTTGAGATTATAAAGTACATTCAACCGAGGTCGTCGCTATGACAATCCTTTCATGGAGCGACGCACCTCCTAGCAAAATAAATAAACTCAATTCATAAATCAAAACATTCAAAAAAATAAAATAATTAAAAACACCAAATGCACCTCGTATTCAATAATTTACCCTATACACTTGGCGGTTGCAGCGACTTGCGATCCATGCAATCCGATAGGATGAGTAAATTACCATAAGGACATTTGGGGAAAAATTGTCATCGTTGATCTGATATGCTTCTTTTCAATCCCTAAGAAGGCCTTCATGGTCGGATTGCTCCATGGGAATGAGGCATTGCATGTCATTTCTTCTATGACCTCTTTTCAACAAATCATCGATAATTTGATTCAACACAAATCTGATTGGATTTGTATCATTTTGATTCCCTAAGATGGCTATTGTAGCCCGACTGCTCCATGGGATAGAAATGTGCAAATACTATTAACAGTTGGAATCAAAAGCTGAACTAGGCCTAGCCAATGCATTAATTTGCTCAAATCTAAATTTGTTCAGATCATCCATGGTGGTCAAGCGACATCGTCGCTTTATTCATTGTCATTACCCTCATTGACTCATCGCTTGAGGGGGTAGTCATAATATCAAATCATAATCAAAATCAACAGAAGATCCCTGAAATCGTAGATCCCTTGATCTTGTCAAAATTGCGTTCATCCTTGCGAATCATTGTCAACAACTATCATAAGCTTACCCCTTTGCTTGGGGAAAATAGCAAATATGATAATTAGTTTGTAACTCTCATCCTTTCGGTTATATAGGCCTAACTCCTATTGTAGCACCAAAGCTACTCGAATTTCTGATGACGAGTGCAAACTCTTTCAAGTTTAAGCCTCCAAAGAGTTGGAAGCAATGATTCCAGGATGCACATCCTTTTGCTGGACTTGGGGCATCTAATGTTGATCTGACTAATGATCATCATAGAACCTTTGACATCATTTTAGGAGGTCTATTTTTTCTCAGCGTTGTTCGATCTCACAATGCATCTCAAAAGGGGCATCTATAGACACCTAAAATGCATCATGTCGAGGGCGACTACTCATATGGACATGCTACAAGACCATATGGAAGATCTTGGATAGACTCCAAGATAGAGCAATGGTTCTAACCACTCAATTTGGGCTCCTTGGCCTAATCAATCTGAACCACAGCCCAGACCTATGGTTTACAGTTGAACCATGGTTGAGACCTATGATTTACAGTCTAGACTACAGTTGTGACCTATGGTCTTAACTGGAGTTCAGTTGGCCTTCAATCCAAGCCAAATCGGTTGGAATGGCCATTTGATCTAGAAGAAGGTGGTTAATGGATGGAATATTCTAGAGGCTTCCATTCCAACTGTCCTAACCACCTCTTCTTGATCTTGGCTTCTCCAGGAAGCCACCCCCAATCCTAGGGCATCCTATAAATACCCCCTCCAAATGGGGAGAAGATATAGATGATTTGTATAGTGAAGCATTGATGAATTATCGAGAGAGAGTGAATTGATCAAGTGAGCAGTGAAGCCCTATCGAATTGCATACTGAATTCATGCATTCGAGAAGGCCACTTTGCTATTCACCCAAAGATCAATTTGCCATGGAAGTTCTAGGAGCCTAGAAGGACCAAGAAACGCAAATCTGGGAAAACGAAGGCCCATCATAGTGATTCAACCGCCAAACCTGTCAGAAGGACACCGAAGGTGACCCTTGAACATCAATTGGACAAGGAGGTCAAGCCCACTACCCTTGGAATTGAGGGTAAGCCTATCAGAGTGCTAACCATGGCTTTCAACCATGGTTTACAATGCAGACCACTCACCAGAGCTACGGTTTGCAGCAGAGGTATAACCACCTTCCTCTTTTCATTTTTGTATGGTTAACTAGCTTAGATTAGTTGTTTTCATAGTTTAAATACATTTTAGCAGACTTCTGATCGTAGAATTAGGTTAGTTTAGCTTCTTTATGTTTATGCTTCAATTAGGACTTAAATGGTTTCTTTATGCATGTTTATGCTTCATTTTATACATTTGATCCATGCATAGTGTAGCTGCTACTTTTCTTTATGCTATTATATGAATCTTGATTCGATTTGCATAGCTTAGAAGCACTTTTCATGTTTTCTTGATTATGCATGTTTAATGGTGTCATTATGCAATTTACCTAAAAGGGCCTCATCATGAGAGGCTGCCTATATTTTTGACATTCTTGTGTTGTTTCTTGACCGCAGGGAATAGTTTCAAAGGAGAACCAACTATCAAGTTCCTTCCCCATCGCGAAGAAGAGGGCACCTCCACCCTAGAGTAGTTCGTGTCATCCTGAAAGGCATTTGGAAATCACACCTACCCTTAAGAGGGAAACAATTGTGCACTCCTATTGTAATATTGTATCAAAATGATTATCCCTAAGAGGGATGTACTTGTAATTTGATTTTGACTTCGAATACAATGGAATAAAGCATTTTTCTTCTTGATTCATTTGTTGTCAATTTCTTGTTCTTGTATGCATGTTATATTTTTATCATTTATTGCAATAGGACGCCATCGGGTGTGAGCCTTTTTGGTGGTTACATTATGTTATGCAAATTGAGAATTGCTTTGGTGAAAGGTTCGTTCTAGTGCTATTGGAGCTCATGTTTAAATTAGGTAGCCTTTGAACCTATAGCTAAGAGTAGTTTACAATACAAAAGGAGATATCAAGGAGTGCATGTAGGCATCCATGGTGATTGATGGCAAGTGAGGGTATGAGAGTGATGGTGTCTAGAATAATTTATGCATAGTTTGGGTATGCAAGTGTCTTATTTTTATAAATTGTGAAAATAACCTTCTATTTATAGACTTGGCCAAGGTTAAGGGGGGGCTAAGGTGTCCTATGATGTGTCTCATGAGGTGGCATGGTGTGCCATGCCTCATAAATGACTTTAGGGGGAGGAAAGTCCTCATGCATCCACATGCAAAAAATGGGCATAGATGCACTATGCTTCATAAATGCATTAGGTATGAAAGTCTTCACCCATAATGGCATAGTGGATGTAGCCCAAAAATTCTCGCACTCCTTTCCTCAAGGCTGATGGATCCGCGCCTTAGAGGGGAATGGGAGAATGAGTGGTCTACACCTCAAAAGAGAGGTACTTAATCGTACCTTCTATATATGGTGATTTTTTGACGAATGGGTTTTGGGTTCACCAGGAAATATTTTTGGTTGTTTCCGAGCCTAGGTTTCGGGATTTGTTTTAATGGTTTCTTTTTATTCAAATCACACGTACCTAAGTTTGGCCAATATGCAAACTAAACTAAGCTATATGCACTTTTAACTTCAAATGTAGACAAAAGAATACAAAAAATAGAATGTATAAATTAATGCAATGCCTATGAAGAGATTTTAAACCTTACCTATATCCGGATGTCTGATGTAGGTTCTAAAATTTGTAAGCAGTCCAGTTTCATATAGTGCAGGGCGATATCGTATTACGATTTCACAAGATCGTATTACGATCAACGAGATCGTATTTCGATCACAGACAGACAAATCCGATTTTGATAGAAGACAACAAATGCATGGATAGAGGGTAAAGAACAAAAATTTATGATCCTATTTATCTTTGCAAATATGATTATGATCTATTAAACACTACTGAACAATAACAATAATAGGAATTGATAAACAAATGCATCTAATTACCTAAAACATGCAATTACATGAGATTTTAGGTGAACTCCAAGAATGCAAATGATTTAATCTAATATGTCTTATGATAAAAATGCTAAATGAAGTATAAATCAAATGAAGAAAGGCCAGAATATGCAAACTAGAACTCGGAGTTGCCCCCAAGCAAATTGTAGATGATATCGTAGCGTTCTAGGCGAGATCGTATCCCAAACTTGCACGTTCGTACTACGATCGCACTATCGTATCCTCCGATCTATGATAAAATCCTTTGATCTGCAATGAAATACTCCGATCCTGCAAGCAAATAATGAAATAACGAGTGCTAGAATGCAAAATTAAACTAAGTTTTCCTAAGTGTAGAGAGCCAGGAGAATTTACGGAGGGAGGGGTCTGGTTAAATAGGTAGGGAGGAGTGTCTAGAATAGGGAGGAGGGTAAATTTGTTAAAATTTTCTCTAAGTTGGGTGAGGCCGAACGGATCCGATCTCGTACTTCTTGCGTAGTTACACAGGTGGAGGCAAAAAATCATTTAACTAACTTTGTCATTTTCTTATTTTAAATTTTCTGTTTTCAAGCAAGATCGTATTACGATCGACGATATCGTACGTCGATCGCAAGGATCGTAAGACTGAGATCGTGCTACGATTTCGGAGGTCGTACTACGATTTTGCTAATCGTAGTACGATCTCGTCAAGCACAAATTTCGAGGTGATAAATGCAAACATAATGTTTTTACAATATTTTTGTGTTTTTATGCAAATGGGTCAATTTTAAGGTGCTACATTTTGCCCCCTCTTTAGCGTAGTTTCGGAAGAAATTGCGTTAAAGAAAAGTGTGGCACATTTTACGAGAAAGCAAAATTTTATTGCAATTTTCATTGATGATTTTAAGTTTTAATGCAAGTTGTTTTGAAATATGATGTTTATGGTACCCCCTTCGAGTTTTTATATCCAAATTGACGTTTGGATAAAAAACTCAAAAATTAGGAGTAAAATGAATAAATAAGAAAAATAACATGAAAAAGTAATTCATTTGCTTTTTACCTTTTTCACTTTTAGAGCTCTGGAGAAAAACATGGCAGGAGCTTCACATCGCACCGATTTGGTCCGAACAGGATATGGAGCACTCCGGTATGCATTTTCTTTCTCCTCTAACTTAGATTTTTGCATGTTTTTGTTAAATTTTTATTAAATTTGGATTTTTAGGGCACGGTTGTCATCGCGTAGCCCTAATTGTGAAATAGTAATATATTTTGCAATATCATATGATACAATATTGAAGAAATTGATATGATTTCATCAATATCGTATCGATATGAGCGATATCGTATGATACAATATCATAAAATCGATACGATATCACAAAATCGATACGATATCATCTATTTTGATACGATTTTACACTGTGTTTATTTGATAATTTTTTAATCCAATCACTAATTTTTGATTTTATGTTTTTATTTTTGATAGATGGTTGAGTTAAAGAATAGGGAGTGGAGGCATGCTACCTTGCAAGCAGACTTAGATGCTCTCGCAGATGATGAGCGGGCTACTCTAGAGGTGGTGGGTCTCACACATGTGGTAGAAATGCCACATATTGGCACAGACATGCGACTGCTGACAACGTTAGCAGAGAGATGGTATCCAGAGTCCTCTTGCTTTCGACTACCTATAGGGGAGATGGCTCCTACCTTAGAGGATGTCTGGTAGATTTTGAGGTTGCCACTATGGGGTGCTCGGGTTGCCGCATCTAGAAACCAAGGCCAGGCTATGCATCGATTGACTGGAGATCCGAGCTTCCTATTGAGGAAGGGAGGAGTTCCACTGGAGAGACTCGATAGGGCAGAGGGAGTCTCTCGATTGATAGTGTTGTTGAGTGGTGTTGTGAGTGGACTGATTTTGTGCCATCCTAGTGGGATGCAGTTACCCTGGACATTAGCAGAGGTCATCTACGACATGAGAGACCAGAGGCTCCACTTTGCTTGGGGTTCCTTCCTCCTATGTAGACTGTATAGATTTCTGCATAGAGTAGTCTACAAGGGGGGCAAGGGCCTCATTTTGACATCATTTCTATAGGTGTGGTGTTGGGAGCACATAGCTATCCAGTGACCTACAGGGCTTCCTTTGGTTAGGGTGATAGATGACCAGCCTGGGGTGGCTGATGATAGACCTAGGGTATTTTATTGGCCTCTATAGGGAGGACGTGGGAGATGAGCCAGCCTCAATGTTATGCGATGGCTCATAGATAACTTATTGGTTGATGATATTACATGGAGGCCATGGAGAGGGCTTCCAGGATGGTAGGAGGATGCCTTTGAGCTGGCCCACATCAGGCGGACCATTTGGCTATGGATGCATGAGGGGGAGGTAGAGTTGCACCATTTTGATCGGGTGCAATGATAGTTTGGGCTCCGATAGGATATTCCTCAGTACAGGAATGTCACTTTTGCTAGGTCTACTCGGGATCCTACCACTCTTAGTGGGGCTCCCAATTTGGTAGAATTTTTGGATCTAGAGCCTGATGATGCTCCAGTAGAGACAATGGGGATGATGTTGGGGTTACTGATCGATATCGATAGTGGTATGCCAGTATCCATCCTACTCGTTTGACACCAGGGAGGAGTGCAGTGTTGTGGGTAGTTGATCAAGTTTTTAGATAGTATTACGTAGCTAGTTAGTAGGAGCAGTCGGTTACTCATGCATCTTTGAGGAGACCAGGTCCTCGTACTCGAGGTGGACACATATCTCAAAGGTGACAGATCCACCAGGGTAGATAGGAGAGGAGAGCATCACCCTAGGAGGAGGGAGGAGCATCTACTCACTAGGAGGAGAGACCATACTCACCTAGGAAGGGCAAGAGGGTTTTGGAGGAGGGAGAGAGCAGTGAGATGGCTGCTCTACGGGTAGAGGTAGCTAGGCTATAGGGGAGAATGTGACCCAGAAGACTATGATAGAGTCTCTAGAGGGAGAGCTAGCATAGGCTAGAGCTGAGGATGTGGGTCTATATAGCAAGATTTAGACTCTAGAGGGAGAGCTGGTAGAGGCTCGGGCTCAGGTGGGACAGGGAGCTGGGGCTATGACATCGACTCAAATAGGTCGATCTGAGTGGAGTCGGGTAGGGGATGAGCTACTGTGAGTAGTGTAGTAGATGAATTTCTATCGGACTCTATATTTCATATTAGTACCTATAGATTGGAGAGAGCCTCTCCCTATAGATATTGTAGAGTCGATTCGAGTTGGGTCATCCCACTCTTCATCCAGGGTGACTTCCTCTAGGACTGCTATGGAGACATGAGAGATGCCACCACCACCTCCACCTCTTGGTAGAGATGATGAGGCACAGAGTTCTAGGGCTTCTAGGGAGTGAGCCTAGATATTTGTATAGTTGTATGATATATTTGACTAAGTATACCGATTTTGAGGATTGTGGCATATCAGTCTAACTTTATTTTTGTATATGGATTTTTGAGATATATATATATATATATATATGGATATTTTGTCTCTTATGTGACTTCATGTGTTTTGTTTAATTTTGCATTTTAATTTTTGAATGATAAGATGTCATTAATCATGCTTTGAAATAAAAAAAATGATTTTGATTTTGAAAATGTGTTTGTTGGAGTGATGATAAATTTTGATGGATTTTAGCAATATACCTCAAAGGATGTTATGTTGTTATGTGATTGTTGGTGGAGTTCAAAGCTCGCTAAGTCACGAAGCTAATCTTGTTTGTGAGGAATGTTTTGATATGGCTAAAATGGTCGTTTGCTTAAGAATAATCTTAAGGCTTTTATGGTAAAAAGAATATGTTTGATGTTGTTTTTGGAATAATGTGTTTGATAAGTGTTTGTAACAATTTATTGATTTTGGCATGAAAATTTTGAAAGATGATTTGCGCTAAGCAAGGAATTCTTAATTACTTAAGAATAATGCCATCATCATGAAAATCAAAATGAAATGCAGGATGATATATATAAATTTTGTTTATTCTTTAAAAATGCAAAATTAATGTTGGATAAATCATTATGTCACATGTGCAAAATATTTTATAATTTTTGTAAAGAAACATATGAGTTTTATTTTGGGGAATGAAAAATTAGAAGTATGACTTGCGCTAAGCAAAGAATTCTTAATTTCTTAAGAATAATACCATCATCGCAAAAGTCAAAATGAAATGCAGGATGAATATATTATTTAAGATGAATTATTGAATGTATGATGATAACATAATTTGTAAGGAATGATGCAAATATTGGAATTATTTATCTAATAAAATTCCACAGGAATATTTTAAATTTATTTCCAAGACAAATTCAAATTTATCTAGAACCATTGTGTGTGAAAAGTGAATTCATTATCTATTTTGATTGTTATGATGATACAAAATCTCTCAAGTGACAAATGTGTGTGCTTTGTAAGGTTAATTTACCGATTTTTAGTAAGGTAATGATAAAGCAAACTTAAATGAACCAATGTGTGTGCGAGTGAAATGTTCATTTGACCATGATTTTTTGCATGCATTGGTACTGAACTACTATGTAAATCAAACTACCAAAAGTGAGTGAATCCATACACAAACATTAATATTGCCATGTGAATAGAAATTACCCAATGTCAAGCAAGTTGGGCACAAATCACCTGTTATGGGGTTTACCTCATGGTTTTCGAATAACTGAGAAATTCTAGGGATTCAAGTTCAATACTCCCTTCTTTTCTTCAAATTTTGGAATAGGGGTTTCTTGTCCATTTCTGAACAAGGGGATTTTATTGCTTTGGAATATTTTTCTTGTTTTTCTTTTTTCTTTTCTTTTCTTTTTCTTTCTCTTTTTCTTTTCTTCTTTTTTGGGATACTTGCCCAGATTAGACGTGGGGCAAGGGATTTTATTTGGGTAGGGAGGAGCTTGTCCTTTTTCCAATTTCTCAGTATTCTAGACCATGCACATAATAGGAAGCAAGAAAAACTTTTTCACTTAAGGTATTAAGATTCACTAAGCAATATCACTTTTATCGAATTTGCAACAAATCATTTTTAATATGTAAAATGTGTTCTTGGTTCAAAAGAGTAGCAAAATCATTCTCAGACTCAAAATTATTTAATGAAATGATAGTGATCTTTGGTACAAGAGAGATTTATAATCAAAATAACAAAATCAAAATCTATTTAAATATGAGTTTTAGTGCATGGTTCAGGATATCTTTTAAATTTTATCTGAAATAAATTAAAATATAACTTGCAATCTTAGTAGATAATAAATGCATAGATACTGATCTAATAATGCTTTGAAATATTTTTGGAAATTTTTGGATTTTGTAATTTTTTTTGTTATTTTTGATGATATATTGAAATGCATGAGAAAATATTTACAACTATGTACAATGATGAGACTTTTGGCTTTATGCATAATATCTTTTCAGATGCATAATATTCATGGGTTCCTTGAGATATTTTCCATCCAAGGTAGCCAATCTATATGCACCTGATCCAAATTTGGCAGTGATGATAAATGGTCCAAGCCAATTTGGTTGGAATTTTCCTTTAAGGTCTTTTCTTGCATTAGTATTTTTTTATTTTCTTTTAAGACTAAATCTCCAACTTCAAATGATCTATTGTGAACTTTCTTTGCATATGATATTTTAAGTTTGTCTTGGTAGGCATGAAGATGCTCTAAAGCATGGATGCACTTTTCATCTAGAAGTTCCAACTGACTTAATCTACCAGCATGATATTCATCTCCTACTTCAGCATCTTGAAGTAAAAGAGCTAAAGAAGGAACTTCTAACTCAAATGGAAAAATTGCTTCAGCACCATAGACCAAGACAAAAGGTGAAGCGCCTATAGGAGTACGAACACTAGTTCGATAAGCCCACAAGGTAGGATATAATTGTATATGCCAGTCACGACCTATTTTATTAACCAATATTTTTAGGATTTTGATTAATATTTTATTAGATGCTTCAGCTTGGTCATTTCCTTGTGGATAGTAAGGAGTAGACCATCTATGTTGAATTTTATATTTTTGACATAATTTTTTAACATCTTTGTTTTTAAAACATGTACCATTGTCAGAAATGAGATTAGATGGAATTCCAAATCTACAAATGATTTGATTGAAAATAAATTTAGAAACTTGAATTCTTGTGCAAGAAGCTAAAGGCATAGCTTCAACCCACTTTGTAAAATATTCTGTTGTAGTTATTATAAATTTATGACCATCAGATGAGATAGGATTGATTTTACCAATAATGTCTAAACCCCATTTAGAGAAGGGCCAAGGAGAAGCTATGGTTTGGAGTTCCTGAGCAGGAGCATGGACAAGGTTAGCATGTCTTTGAAATTTGTCACAATGATGCACATAATCATTAGCATATTTTTCCATGGAAGGCCAAAAATAACCCATTCTAAGGAGCTTTTTAGCAATGGCACCTCCACTAAAGTGTCCTCCATAGGATCCATCATGGGCTTCACTTAAGGCTTTCTTAGATTCTTCTAGGTTTAGACATCTTAACAAGATACCTTCAAAGGATATTCTATATAAGGTATTACAAATTATTACAAAGCAGACATCTCGCTTACGTAGTAGTCTAAGTTGGTTTCTATCTAATCCTTCAGGGAAAGTCCCATTCTGCAAAAAGTTAAAAATATCTATGTACCAAGGTTCTGGGGTGATTTCATTAATCAAAAATACATCCAATGGCTCTAAGAAAGATTTAGAAGAAGTAGGTTCTTGGAGTTTATGGATAATTATAGTAGCATATTCATCATCCAACTCCAAAGGTAACAAAGAAGCAGCCACAACCATAGCATCTGCAACACGGTTGCTAGTTCTAGGAATAGCTTCTAAAGTTACTTTTTCAAACAATGAAATAAGCTTAAGCACATATTATTTATAAGGATGAAGTTTCTCATCTCGTGTTTGATAAAATTCATTGATTTGATTTATCACGAGTTGAGAATCTCCAAAAACTAATAAAACTTTAATATTTAAAGCTAAAGCAACTCGTAATCCAAGGATTAGAGCCTCATATTCTGTAGTGTTATTAGTACAAGCAAATTGTAATTTAAAAGATAAAGGTATTAGGTGCTTTTGAGGAGATATTAATATAATACCTACACCTGCACCACTCATACATCTAGCTCCATCAAAAAACAATGTCCAAGTTTTAGAATGATCTTCTTCTAAATTAAGGCACTCATCTAGAAATTCAATATTCATGGGGTGAGTAGACTCTATAGGAGCAAAAGCTAACTGATCAACTATAACTTGGCATTTTATAGATTTTTGGCCAATAAATGTGAGTTCAAACTCACTAAGAGCAAGAACCCACTTAGTTGTGCATCTTGATAAGTATGGTCTACTCATCAAGTATCTTAATGGATCAGATTTAGAAATAACATATGTTTTTTGACTTAGCATATAGTGATGCAACTTTTGTGTAGAAAATAATACTGCTAGACAAAGTTTTTCTAATGAAGTATATCTTATTTCATAACTTATTAAAGTTCTACTTATGTAGTATGTGGCTCGTTCTTTCTTTTCATCATCAATTTGAGCCAACATAGCCCCAAGTGCAAGTTTCAAAGTAGAAATATATAAAATGAAAGGACAATCTGGTCTAGGTGGAACAAGCACCAGAGGGTTAAGAAGATATTGTTTAATGCTATCAAAAGCTTCTTGACATTCCTTATCCCATTGAAAGGAAGTATTTTTCTTGAGTAATTTAAGAAAAGGTTCTGTTCTATCTGCCAATTTATCAATGAAGCGATGAATAGCTTGTAATTTTCCTTGTAAGCTTCTTAATTTTGATATATTTTTAGGAGGTGGTATATCATAGATAGCCTTAATATTTAAAGGATCTATCTCTATGCCTCACATAGAAACAATAACTCCTAATAATTTTCTAGATTTTACTTCAAATACACATTTTTCTGGATTTAAATGTATCAATATTCTCTTAATCTATCAAATACTTTTCTTAAATCATTAATGTGATCATCTTCTTTAGTTGAGCGAGCTATAATGTCATCCACATAATCATGCAAAATGTCATACATCATATCATGAAAAATATATGTCATAGCTCTTTGATATGTTGCACCAACATTCTTTAAACCGAAGGGCATGACTTTCCAACAAAAAGTCCCCCAAGGTGTAATAAAAGTTATTTTAGCTTGGTCTTCAGGAGCTATTCTAATTTGGTTGTATCTTGAAAAACCATCCATAAGGGATAACATCCCACTCCCAGCTATAAAATCTATGATTTGATCCATATTAGGGAGAGGAAAGTCATCTTTAGGGCATGCAACATTAATATCTCTAAAATCAGTGTAAACCCTAATTTTGGTAGCTTCTTTCTTAGTTACTAGGACAACATTAGATATCCATTCAACATAATCAATAGCTTGTATAAATATGACATTCAAAAGCTTTTCTAATTCACTTTTAACTAGTAGTGCTACTTTAGGATGCATTTTTCTAAGTTTTTGCTTTACAAGTTTAGCATCTGGATGCACTACTAAATGGTGCATAACTATAGAAGGATCTAGGCCTGGCATATCTACGTATGTCCAAGCAAAACATCAGAATATTCTATAAGGAATTCAACATATAGCTTTTGTTTTTCTTCACTTAATTCAGATCCAATTTTGACCATGCGAGGATTCTCTTCTGTTCCAATGTTGATTTTTATGAAATTTTCTACAACAATATTCAACTCTCTTTCAAAATTAGGAGGTGTGGGTGATACCCCCATTTCTTGTAATTCTTCTAATGTGCATTTAGCTAACTCTTCTTGTGGATCAGTTGATTCTATATGAGCTATACATGGCATTGATCCATCAAAGAAAAATTTATTTCTTAGAACTTCATCAAGAGATATATCATGACAGATATCCCCTTCTAAACATTCATCCATAGAAGCAATCATTTCTGGATAAACCATAGTCAACATATTACAAGTATGTATTTTTTTAGAAAGTTCTTTTTGATCCATATATTCTTGATATGTTATAATATGGTCATCATATTTATATGGAAATGGTTCTATTTTTGTAGGAATATATCCAAGACCACATCGAACTGGCCAATCTACGACTTCTAAAGGTTCTCTTATACCACTTTGGTAAGGTCCTAAACCTTTACCTCTGTATCCCATATTACACATCATTATTTTTGGTTTTTCATATTTATTAGAAAAATAGCATCTAGCAAATCCATCTTGATCAATGGTAATCTGCATAACTAAAAATTTTCCCCAATCATATCCTGCATACACAAATTCACAACTCCCAATATGACAAATGCTCCCTTTCTTTGGTAAGCCTAGTGTTCTAGGGGATGGTGGTAACTTAGATATCACCAAAGAGTCTTGGGTAGAAAAATTAACTTCTTCTGTAGTTGCAAGCACTGAAGATAAATCCGGTAATACCTCATCTGAAATGACATATGAAGTAGATGGATTATCTTTCTTACTTGTTTCTTTAGATGTTGTAAATTTAAACACTGTAGATTCAGGTGGTGATTCTATTACTATAGACTTAGGAAATGGATTAGGTATATTTTTAGAAGGTTATGATGATGTTGATGTTGATGATTTAGAACATGTTTTTTATTTAGGAGGTGATTTAGATTTTGAAGGTTTTGATGAGGAATATGGACTAGATTGAACATAAGTCATAGCAGGGCAAAATGGAACCCCTACAGGTTTCGCCACAACACACATTTCAAATGGTCTAGGATCTCCATGAATAATGACTAATTGATTTTTAAATTCAAATTTAACACATTGATGTAATGTGGAAGGTACTGCTCTCATTGCATTGATCCAAGGTCGACCTAGAAGAATGTTGTACGATGCAAAACAAGGTACAACAAACACAGTCGTATCTAAAATCCTTGGACCAACTTGCAATGGGATCTTCATAACTCCACATGTTTCTTGAGTTTCATCATTAAATGCTTTAATGATCATTTCAGTATTTTTCATATCTTCCTTTTTGAATCCAAATCTTTGAAAGAAGTCATATGTGCATATATTTAGTGAAGATCCATTGTCAATTAAGACTCTCTTAACTCCTACATCTCCAATCAATGTTGTGATATATAAAGGATTATCCCCATACATACTTTGAGGAGGGATTTCTTTATCATGAAAGTCTATGAAGTTTATTTCATCCAAAGTTACAACATTTACTACAACATTAGGTTCAATATATTCAGGTACCATCATCTTACCCAAAGTTCTCATTAATTCTTCTCTATGTATAGAGGAAGTTCTTAAGAGGTCCAAAAGAGATATTCTTGTTGTGATAGTAGCTAATTGTTCATTTATATCATATGGAGATCTTTGTTGTGAACTTGTTACATTATTTCCCTTAGTAGGATTTTTCAATACAAATGGGGTTGTTTTCTCACTTTGATCTTGAGAATTTTGGTTTTGTGCTTGTTGTCTTGTAACTACTCCAATGGTACCTACAATGTTACTATGTCATGGATTACCAAAATGAGGTCTAGCATTTTTTGCTTGCTCATTTGTAAGCCACTGTTGAGATGATGGTCTAGTAGTCATCCTTCTTGGAATGGTTCCTCTAGGACCAATAAATCTATAATAGGTATGACTTGATCTGATTCATATTCGAAACTATTTGACTCAATCTCTGCTTCACTTCCTATTTCACTTTCTTCATCACTTTCTAAAGATGTAATTTGACAACTTCTTAAGGGTCTAATAGTAACTTGAGATTCAGTAGTTACACATGATTTTTGCAAGTTTTGATGAGGTAGAAAACCACTAATAGTTCCCACATATCGAGTTGGATGAGGAACATTATGGTGTTCTACTTGATTTACGGCTTCTTTACCATGCTTCGGTAAAGGATGTTGAAAAATGTCCAAACTTTGATTTGCATTTTGATTTTGAGTTTTCTTTGTATTATTTTGAGCATCTTTTGGTGCAAATTTTTCTACTTCCATTTTTCCATTGTCAATTAGGTCTTGTATCATATGTTTCAATATCTTACATGAGTTTGTTGAATGACCATCAGTCCTATGGAAGTTACAATGTAAATCAGCTCTAAATCCAGCCATAGTTGTATCAGGTTGTCTTATCTCAGGCAACCGTATCAAACCTTCTTCTAATAGTTGAGGTAAAATCATATGCAAAGGTTCGTTTAATCTTGTAAATTCCCTTGGTGGTTTATCAGGAACTTTCAATACAAATTTCTTTATAGCTTCTGTAAGATTAACATTTGAATTGTTTCTACTATCAGTAACTCCATCACCTACTACTTGTTTATTTTTGTATTGATTCTTAGAAGTTTTATCTTCATATTTCTTCTTAAATTGACCTCTTCTAATAAGGGCATATTCTACCCTTCTTGCTAAATCAATGGCTTGGTCAAAGGATGTTACTGTTGCAGTAGAAATTTCATAAGATAATTGTTCTTGCAAATTGCCTATGAATATGTCTAGCATTTCCCGATGAGGTAATGCAAAGTGTAATTTTCCTAGAAGTTGTCTCCATTTTGTCAAGAATTCTAGAAAACTTTCATCTTTTCCTTGTTTTAAGTTGTATAAATATTTAATGGTCACATGCCTTTCTATATAGGCACTAAACGGATGAACAAACATCTCTGTTGTTTCCTCAAAATTACTTAAAGAGTTATTAGGTAGTTGATAATACCACTCTAGGGCCATGCCTCCTAGAATTTTAGGAAACATCTTTAGCAACAACATATCATCATGAGAAACATCATGACATGTTGTCCTAAACATACGAAGATGCTCTATAGGATCTTCAGTTCCTTTATATATCGGGAGGACAGGCATAGGGAAATGCTTAGGATAAGGTTGGGCTACAACTATAGGATCCAAGGGTTGGCTACACATCTCTCGATAACTGTACGAGGGATGGTAGGGATCCATTTGGTCAAGACGAGAAGCTAATTGTTTCACTATAGCTTCAAGTCCTTGTTGTTGTTTTCCACCAAATTGGTTTTGTTGCATCATATTGTTGTGTCTTTGATAGTAAGTTGGTGTTGTTGTGTGAAGATTTCCAACTGAAACACTATTGTGTAAAGTGTTTGTGGGAACTATGTTTTGTTGAGTTTTTTGTTGATAATTGGTATTTTGTACCTGTTTAGCCTTTTGTTTCTGATTTTACATTTGTTGATTAAGATCTTGAGAGAATATAGAAGCAAATGGTTGCTTTTGTTGTTTAGAATTTACCTTAGTGTTGCTAACAACCACATTAGATGATTGTGTTTTTGGTTTTGAGACATTCTGATTCAAAGGTATCATGTTTTGAGTAGATGGTCCTGCTTGATTATCATCTTGATCTATTGAAGACATGTAAGGTAATGTATTTGTATGTATTCAAAAAGCTTTTGCTAAAGCTACTTCCATAGATCCTTCTCCTGAATTATCCATTTATACTGCTTGACTAAATTCTCCTATGTGAGCTTTTATGAATTGAGTAAAATTTGAAAGAGATTCAAATTTTACATTTCCCTTTTCATCTAAAGTAGGTTCATTAGGATATTTTATTTCATCTTCCTCATTATCACCTTCATATTCTGAAGGTACATCTTCTTCAATGAGTGCTCTATCCTCAACATTTTCTTGTTCTTGTTCTCCCATATTATCATTGTCTACTTGTTTACCACTTCTTAATATGGGCATTTTGTCTTAGAATAATTGTTTTTTTGCAGATATATATCTTATATATATGTGCTAAATTTTTGGGTATATATGTTATATATATATACCTAACTAATAAATAAATACTATGATTGATTTTTGATTTTTGAGTTTTTTGATTTTTTGGTTTTTTTAAGTTATGACAACAAAGCAAACACACCTATATAATATTACACCTTAATTTTCTTGAAAATTTTTATATATATCATTAATAGGTTTGAGTTGATCTGGTGTCATGTAATATTCTTCTTCGAATTGGAAATGGTCTTTTAAGAACCTTATGAAATGTGCTAGTGTAATACAATCAACTTCTAAGTTTGACTTGTAAAAATACAACTCATGGCAATATTCTCTATAAAGCACAACTCTAGGAACACTATTAAACCTTCTTCTATCATCTAAAACAATCTCTTGATTTTCCACTCATGATAAGAACTTATGTACTACTATTGCATCCTCAAGGTAATCTTCAAAAGGGTAAAGGTCTGGAGAAATTATGGCTCTTTTGTCGGCTAACCACCTATCACACGCTCTTTGAAGGTCAAAATAGAAGGGTGCACTCTAGGGATCCAAGACTCTGGATAGGTCAAACCTTATGATTTATTTAAGTTCAAACTTTCTAGCTTCTATAATATCTAATCTTCTATCAAATCTTAGGGTATGGTAGTACTACAACTAGTGAAGAGATTTCTTGGATTGACAATGATGTACTAACATTAATTAGAATGGCTCTTCTTCTATTGTAATCTACCATCTATAAAATGCAAAGTTTGTGTGGTCTTTAACTAATGTTTTTGTTTTTTGTTTTGTTTTTGAAATCAGAAGAAATGCCTATGTATTCACGTCGGGTTCACCAAAGAATGTAGCCCAAAAATTCTCGCACTCCTTTCCTCAAGGCTGATGGATCCATGCCTTAGAGGGGAATGGGAGAATGTATGGTCTACACCTCAAAAGAGAGGTACTTAATCGTACCTTCTATATATGGTGATTTTTTGACAAATGGGTTTGGGTTCACCAGGAAGCATTTGTGGCTGCTTCTATACCTAGGATGTGGGATTTGTTTGGATGTGTTCATTTTTAAACAAATCACATACATGCCTAAGTTTGGCCAATATGCAAACTAAACTAGACTATATGCACTTTTAACTTCAAATGTAGATAAAGAATATAGAAAATAGAATGTATAAATTAATGCAATGCCTATGAAGAGATTTTAAACCTTACCTGTATCCGGATGTCTGATGTAGGTTCTAAAATTTGTAAGTAGTCCAGTTTCGTATAGTGTAGGGCAATATCGTATTACGATTTCACAAGATCGTATTACGATCAATGAGATCGTATTCGATCATAGACAAACAAATCCGATTTTGATAGAAGACAACAAATGCATGGATAGAGGGTAAAGAATATAAATTTATGATCCTATTTATCTTTGCAAATATGATTTTGATCTATTAAACACTATTGAATAATAATAATAATAGGAATTGATAAATAAATGCATCTAATTACCTAAAACATGCAATTACATGAGATTTTAGGTGAACTCCAAGAATGCAAATGATTTAATCTAATATGTCTTATGATAAAAATGCTAAATGAAGTGTAAATCAAATGAAGAAAGGTCAGAATATGCAAACCAAAACTTGGAGTTACCCCCAAGCAAATTGTAGATGATATCGTAGCATTCTAGGCGAGATCGTATCCCGAACTAGTGAGTTCGTACTATGATCACAATATCGTATCCTCTGATCTATGAGAAATCCTTTCGATCTTGCTAAAAACTCTCTGATCCTGCAAGCAAATAATGAAATAATAAGTGCTAGGATGCAAAATTAAACTAAGTTTTCCTAAATGCAAAGAGCCAAGAGAATTTACGGAGGGAGGGGTCTGGTTAAATAGGCAGGGAGGAGTGTCTAGAATAGGGAGGAGAGAAAATTTGTTAAAATTTGCTTCTAAGCTGGGTGAGGCCGAACGGATCCGATCCCGTACTTCTCACGTAGTTACACAGGTGGAGGCAAAAAACCATTTAACTAACTTTGTCATTTTCTTATTTTAAATTTTCTATTTTTAAGGCAAGATCGTATTACGATCGATGATATCGTACGCTGATCACAAGGATCGTAAAAAAAATCGTGCTATGATTTTGGAGGTCGTACTACGATCTTGTTGATCATAGTACGATCTCATCAGAGTAGCACAAATTTTGAGGTAATAAATGCAAACATGATATTTTTCCAATATTTTTGTGTTTTTATGCAAATGGGTCAAATTTAAGATGAGTCAATTTTAAGGTGTTACAGTGGATTATGACTCATAAATACCTTCAATGCCTTGAGTAGGAAAGTCTTCAAATGTCATTTATGGCATTGAATGTGCATAGGGATGTGGGGGAGCAAGATTTAAGGTTGACTAGGGTTAGGTTGACCATGGGTTTAGCTTAGGTGGAAGCTAGGCTAGTCAAAGGGTAAACTAGGGTGAGGTGGCCCTAGGCTAGGCTAAAGGGGTGGTCGCATGGTGACCAGGGGCTAAGCGTAGGAAGGGGATTAAGTGGCCAAAGGGGCTTAAGCGAGATGAATAGTGTTTTAAGGCAAATTATGCAAATTTTGTAGGTTTTGCAAATTAATCAGCCATTAGCACTACACAAAGGATAATGTGATATTTTTAGGTGTCTAAACCTTGTTTGCTTTGTTTGCATTAACCTAGACACATAAGGGGTAGAGAAAACTTTATCAAACTTCATCAAGAATTTTCTTCTTAAATTATGGTCAAAAAATATGATAGCCTTGATACCACAATTTCCAAAGAAGACACTAATGATCATAGGTACCTATTTTAGAGGCGACGAGAAACAACATACCCTATTTAAAAAATCTATGCAACTATATGAGGGATTGCATTTTGGAAATCCATCCTTAAGAGTCTTATTCATCAAAATCTAGCATATCAATTCAAGGGACCATTCAAGAAGATAAGTGATATCATTGGTTGAATTGTCCAAATAAAGAGCAAAATCCAACTTATTTTCAACATGACTTGTATGAATACTCATAAAATGATGATGAGTATGCACAAAAGAAAAATAGAAGCACCTTGGATCTTTCTTTAATGTCATCCTCTAAATATGCCTAAAATTCTATCACTAAAAGTGATTGACAAGTGCTTGTTTGGTTTTGGGGATCTTAGGTCTCTTTTGTCAATCTTGATTCTACTCAAAGGAAACCTGCTAGAATTTTCCATCCTATGCCCACTCTTTTTAGAAATTCAAAGTATTCATACCCTTTAAGGTAGTGAGCAAAAATATTAATTATCTACTTTTTTATTCACACGATGAACTCAATGACTATATCTGAATTCTTATTATAGATGTGTTGACTAGTCCCAAGCCAATAAATATATTTTTTAGTTTAGATAAACCCCTTGCGGGGCCACCTTGGTTTGAGAAACCATGACCAGGGGGTTCTACACCATAAAAATCACCCATGAGTTGCACCCATCCCTAACCACACTAGCATTATCAACTAGATTTTGGGTTCCCGATGTGCATTTGGTAAGATGCAGATTCGAACCAAGGACCTCCCTTGGAGGATTGCCCTACCCTCTCCAACTCACCTACAACACGTGGGTCCAAGCTAATCAATCTTAATATGTAAATTTATTTCTACTGTCTAAATACATTTGCAAATATGTGGTTCCAGTTTTAGAGGGGTATTAATGGAATGAGATGATCAATGAAAAGGATGAAAGAGGAACTCATTTTTAAAATGGCTAATCAAGCATTGTTAGGACCCATACTTTTTTTTTTTTTTGTGGAAAACATCCCAAAAGGGATGCCACTTTCGGGTAAGACCCAAGGAGGCAAGGGTATCCATTCCACAAAAAATGCCTAGGACTCGGACCTAGCCTACCACCTTTGACATACTCAAGGAGCAAACAAACACACAAAACCAATTTAAAAATAAGTAAATAACAACAAAAATAATAAAATAAAATAAAAAACATGCTCCTTGAGTGTGTCAAAAACAAAAGCACAACCAAACACGCACAATAAGATAAAAGAAACCACAACACAAACCACATAGAAAAACACAAGAACCACATAACAAAACACAAACAAGATAAAAACAATAGAACACTACAAAGACAAACCCAAAAAAAAAACATGAAAAATAAACACAACCAAAACCTAAAAAATTAAAATAAAATAAAATAAAAATAAAAATAAAAAACAACCAACAATAGACAATAAACAAAAACAAAAAACATAGAAAACACTCACACATAAAAACATGAATTAACACAAACAAAGAGAAACCCAAGAACAAGAATGAAAAAAACACAAGAACAATAACAAAAAACATTAAAAAAAAAAAAAAACACAAAACAACAAAAACACATGAACAACAAAAAACAACACAAAGAACACAAAAACAAAACAAAACAAAAGAACCCACCCACCTTAAAAAAATAAACAAAAAAAAAATTGAACATAACAATGACCTATCTAGACCAGAAGACTAATAAGGCAAGAATCAACAGAGGAAACAAAATAAATAATAGAATGAGCTAGGGAACTAAAAAAACTGAATGAACCAAAGAGAAGCAAAAAAAAAAGCAAGAAGAAACTAGGTACCTTCAGAATTGGAGCCATCCAAAGAAATGATAGAAAGAAGAGCTTCCCTAATTTGAGAAGCCCACCATATAGGAGGGTGGCCATAACAAGTAAGATCACCTTTATCCAAAGCCCAATTAGCTAAAGCATCAGCACTCTTGTTTTGATCTCTGACCACATGATTGTAATCAACTTTCAAAAATCCCATCTGGATTAATTGAATCTTCTCAATAATTCTTTTTATTCTCCAATCCACCTTATGATTCTTAGGAGAGGTCTTCAAGAGATTAATCATAAGTTGAGAGTCAGACTCAACTAACACCTTTTCCCATCCAACCTTAGTAGCCTCCTAAAGGCCTCTGAGGATACCATACCCCTCAACAAGTTTATTGGAAAGAATACCCAAATTCTCAGCAAAAGTAAAAACCAGGGAGCCATCTGAAAGTCTACCAATTCCTCCCACACTGGCTTTTCCAGGGTTCCCTCTAGAGGCTCCATCAATATTGACTTTTCCAAAATCCTTAGGAGGAGGTTGCCAATTTCTAGTCCTATCCATCTTACTAATACTCACATTCCCTTTAAGTTGGTTGCCCTTAGAATATTTAATCTTCAATATTTGCATCACTTGATCCCATCTTTGGTGGGAGTTTTGGGGGTGATTAAGGAGTTGATGGACTGATTCAACTAAGTTGGCTATGGTATTTTTCCAAATATAGTGAATATCCTTCCTATCTTGATTAAAAATTTGATTGTTCCTTTCATTCCAAATATTCCAAAGAAGAATGGTAGAACCCATCCAAACTAACTGCCTAATAAAATGATCAACACCCTCTTGATTATGCCAATCCCTCCAAATCTGTTCAAAAGTAAAAAAATTGACCACTATAAGCCAAGTAAAGTGGCCATTCTCCTCCATAGCTCAGAGGCTAAAGTACACTCAATAAAAATATGGTTGAGAGTTTCTACATTCTCTTCACACATTTCACATCTAAAAGGGCCATGAAAACCATGCTTCATAAGTTGCTCACCAATAAGCACCCTATGATGCAATAAAAGCCAATTAAAGAACCTCCTTGGCTTTTGCCTTTGGTGGTTGGGTTTTGTCTTTTTTTCTTTTTTTTTTTTTTCTTTCCGGTGTGTCCTCTCCTAATAAATTATCAACACCCTCTTGATTAGGCCAATCCATCCAAAGTTGTTCAAAAGTAAAAAAATTGGACCACTATAAGCCAAGTAAAGTGGCCATTCTCCTCCATAGCTCAGAGGCTAAAGTACACTCAATAAAAATTTGGTTGAGAGTTTCTACATTCTCTTCACACATTTCACATCTAAAAGGGCCATGAAAACCACGCTTCATAAGTTGCTCGCCAGTAAGCACCCTACGATGCAATAAAATCCAATTAAAGAACCTCACCTTAGGCCAAAGCTTTTGAGCCCACAATCGAGAAAATATGTCAGAAGAATGGTTGGGATTATTATGGCATAAGGTCAAATAACCTTGAGCAACTGAATACTCACCCTTAGTAGTGTTGTTCCATCCAAAACAATCTTTTTCATGGGACCAAGAGAGGGATCTCATATGAAGGATGCCTTGGATATCTTGTCTTTGCCTTTCTGGGATTTGAATAGGCCAGTCCTCAATAGGGATCCAATATCTACCAACCTTTGAATTACCAGTATGGTACCGATAGTAATTAGCCACCTTTATCCAATTAGCTTGGTGAAGCTCCTCCATCCAAGGCCTCCAATCAGGAAACTGAGTTATCAAAGGCTTGTGACCATCCCAAGAATCTATCCAAAAATTTGCTTGTTGACCATTATGAATGATCCAAAATAATTTTTTCTTTATCAAATCCTCACTAGTCTTAAGAACCGCTAAAATGGGAGAACCTTTGGTAGGAAGTTGATAGCGAACAAGGTCTTCAGGACTTTTGTTCTCAGGATATTTAGCATGGAGATTATTGGCCCAAAGAGCATTGGGGTTATGCAACATCCTCCAATATAATTTAGCAGCTAAAGCTTTGTTGTTATTAATAGAAGACCAGAATCCTAACCCCCCTTCACTCTTAGGAAGACATAAAGTATCCCATTTCACCAAGGCCCATTTTCTTTTCTCCTTAGTACCACTCCAAAGGAAACGATGACTGATTTGATCCAATTCTCGAAGAACAGCCTTTGGGATATTCAAAATGGAAGAAACATAAATAGGAATAGCTTGAAGGACTGATTTTACCAAGGTGATTCTACCCCTAGAAGAAAGCCACCTGTTGGTCCACTTTCCAATTTTCTTCTTGACTTTGTCCAACAACCAATTCCAATATTTATTTTTCTGCCTTTGAATATTTATGGGAATACCTAAATAAGTGATTGGAAGGGAGGTCTTCTTATATCTTAATTTATCCAAGACCATGGATTCCTTTCTAGCAAAGCAATGAAAGAAAATAACTTTAGATTTGTCTTCATTGATCAATTGCCCATAAGACCCTTAGAAAAACAACTAATGATTTGCTTAATATTAGAAGCTTCCTTAACTATAGCTTTACCTAAAAGAGTAGAGTCATCCACAAATTGAATATGAGAGATAGGTCTAGCTCCATGAGCAATGGTAACTCCCTCAAGGGTTTTGTTTTCCCTCTTTTTGGTTATAGTCCTACCCAAGCATTCAACAAGAATGATGAATAAATAAGGGGATAGCGGGTCACCTTGCCTAATACCTCTGGAAGTTGGGAATGACTGAGAAGGCCTACCATTGATAAGAACTAAGTAGGAAACTCAAGAGATACATCCCATAATCCAATCCATCCAATCCTTAGAGAAACCAAATTGCCTCAAAACTTTGATAAGGAAGTGCCAATCCACTCTGTCATAAGCTTTGGATAAGTCTAACCGAATGAACATGGAAGGAGATTTTTGCATATCCATGGAATGGATGGCTTCCTGAGCAAGAACTATCTCATCTACTATTTGACGTCCTTCCACATAACCCCCTTGCTCGGGGAAATAATCTTATGCAAAAGAGGCTTCAACCTTTCTACCATTATTTTAGTAATGATTTTGAGAAGAACATTACATAAAGCAATAGGTCTAAAAGCTGAGATATGATCAACCTCTTGAGCTTTTGGAACAAGAGTAATATAAGTTTTATTGATAACCTTCAAAATTTCTTTGGCTTTCCTAGCTTCTTCCACCACCTCTAATAAATCAACATGAAGGATATCCCAAAACTCTTGGTAGAACTCAATGGGAAAACCATCAGGACCTAGGGTTTTCCCTTTTTGCATTTTAAAAACTACTTGTTGAAGCTCATTGATAGTAACAGGAGCAGTCAAAATAGAGTTCTCCTCGAAGTGATAAGAGAAGGGATTGCTTGAAGAACATTTTGTTGTGAAGTTGAGTCAAGAGGAGTAGCAGCAAAAATATTGGAAAAGTAATCAACAACAATAGAGTTCATGCCATCCCAAGTATAAACAACATCTCCAGAATCTTATTTTAAGGAAGAAATAAAGTTGTGAGATCTTCGAGCTAGAAGAGATTTGTGGAAGAAATTTGTGTTTCGATCTCCTTCTTTGAGCCATTGAATTCTAGATTTTTGCTTCCATAAGATTTCTTCTCTTTTTTCCCATTCCTCTAACTCAGTTGTGAGTTTAATTTCATCTGCACTTCTCTTCTCTGTGAGGCCATCTAAACGGATTTTCTTATTCAAATTTTCAAGATGAGCAATAACTTCATGTTTTTTTATGAACATCCCCAAACTCTTTCTAGTTCCAAGTCTTGATTTTGGATTTAATGTATTGCAATATTTTGGCAAAATAGAACATCTTAGTCCCATGCCTAGGTTTACCTTCCTTCCACCATTGTTGCACATGAGGTCTGAAGGAAATGTCTCTAAGCCACATTAATTGAAAATGAAAAGGAGAGAAACTCACATTGGTTTTCCACATTTCCACCATGACTGGCCAATGATCCGAACCAACATTATTAAGAGTCTTCACTTTAGGAATGTGACCATGGATTAAGAAATTTTCGGAGAGCAAAAACCTATCCAATCTCTCCATTATACAAGCTAAGCCTTGCCTTCTGTTAGACCAAGTCATAAGGCCATTATCTCATTGGATATCCACAAGATGGAGGTTTGCAATATATTCACTCATGAGGTCAGTGCTTTTGTCCAAATTTCTATTTCCCCCCCTTTTCTCATCCAGAGAGAGGATGGTATTGAAATCTCCTCCGATCAAGATCCAAGCTTCAGGAAAATGAGAGATAATATGAGTAATATCCTTCCACTGTCTTCTTTTTTCCTCCAAAGAAGTCGAAGCATAAATAGTAATGCAGAGCATAATCTGGTTGGAATGTCTACTTTGAATAGCTATAGCCAACAAACCCCAACTGCCAACCATATGGTGAATAACTACCCCTTTTGGGTCCCAAAGACAAGCAATGCCACCAGAAGTCCCTTGGGAACTGAGGGAAACCACTTTTCTAGATGGCCAAATTTTATAGGCAATTGAGTCCATATCCTCCATTGACATCTTTGTTTCTTGAAGGAAAAACAAGATGTGGATGATTTATCTGAATCATTCTTCTAATTTCATTTTGTTTTGAAAGACTCCCTTTGAGTCCTCTAATATTCCAAGTGATGATCTTCATTAATACCAGGGCTAAAAAATTTGGGGAGGGCATTAATCTTACCTTCCTCTACAAGATTTTCACCTTCTTTTACCATATGATATTGATTGGTCTTGCGACCTGCTTTTTGATTAGAATCCATCTTCAATTTTTTTTCCTATTTCTTGACTTATTCCAATTGAATCTGAGATGGCTTCTAACCTTGAAGAATACTCGTACACGGCCAAAATTTTACTAGATGGTTCAATGGAGTCTATATTGGGACGCGCATTATTTGAAGTTTTGACATTTGAAAGATTGTTTTTCTTGTGTAAATTTTCTCCCTTTTTTCTTGTTGAAAACCTTTGATTTGTTGGTTTGTCTCTGAGTTCTTCCCTTCATATTTAAATTGTGTTTCTAAGATTTCAGTTTCCATTATTTCCTCTTCCTCACTTGGGACATCATTTGTGGAAAGGATTTCAAACATATTAGCAGATGAATTTGATTGATCCTTCATAACTGGTTTTTTTTTAGTGTTCTTCTTCTTAGGTATTTGGAAACCTGCTGAGTTTATATCTTCTTTCTTTTGATCAAGAATTTTATTTGGGCAAGCACTGGCCAAATGACCATATTCATGGCAAATTCTACAACGAAAAGGAATGTTCTCATAGTCCACTACTTGCTCCCAAGTGTCTTCCCCAAATTGTAATGTGATATTTTTAGGTAGGGTTTTGTCAAAATCCATTAAAACACAAATCCGAGCATAAATAATATGTTCAAAATTTTGAGTACAATCAGCAGTCATCATAAAAGTTCCTAAAGAGTTTCCAATTGAAGAAAAAATAGTAGGATTCCAAAATTCAATAGGGAGGCCAAAGAGTCTAACCCACACGGGAGCTATAGAAGGCATCTCTTCTTCGGCTTTAAATTTAGTATGCCAGGGGCTTCATGAAAAGCCTCGCCCTTCCAAAAAACCAAGGACCCCCTTGAAAAGTTTTCTCTCTATCTTCATTATTAGCAAATAAAACAAGAAAATAACCATTTGGATAAATAGAGATTTGTAACTCACCTTTAGTTTTCTAGCTTTTTGCAGCCCAGACTTTGAAAGCAGATAGACTCGGATGAAAACCCACGAACCGACAAATTAGTCCTCTTTTTTCCAAATCTTCAATGCCATTCTAATGTTACCCATATCAAGCTTAACAATAGGAGTTCCATCAGCTGCTTTAAGACATCCTAACTCCATTTTCCTGGGATCAATCTTAGGCATTCTTAGAGGTTTATGGGAAGCCCTAAGATTGATATTAGCATTGGGCTGAGGCTGTCCACCATGAAGGGCATCCCTAAAATTCATTTTTGGGACTGAGTCTTCAAAATTCTTACCCTTGACAAGGGTTTTCATAGTAGAATTATTTTGTGGGTGCACCTTAGCACCAGATTCACTTGAGATATGAGCCATTTTTTGATCAACTACTTGAAACTTGTTTCTTGATCTCTTTAATCCTTGCCCTAGATGTCGTGGAAAGGTATGGTTTTCACTTTTCTTTTGTGCAACAAATTGGAAGCCGTTGTCACTCAAGTTCACAGTATGATCTATTGAAAGACAAATTTCTAACCCATATTGGATCCCCTGCAACATTTCTTGATAAAATATTGAGCATAAACCACAAAAATAATGGCTGCTAGGTCCCGAAGGCCCTAAAAACAAACCTTCGAGAGCTGCTTGCACTCAACCCAGATGAAACCCTCACATAGTCGCTTGCCAAATATCTCATTCACACATAGGGATGCGCTAGGATATGTGTTGCTCCAAATGATATGAAAATTGGTGGAGATATTCTAGGGTTTTTTAGGCATCTACCCTCAAAATTTTAGCTCAATCCGAGTCCGTATGAGTGAGATATGGCCGAAACGAGTTCGAAATTTTGGGCAGTCCTACGAAAAACGTCCTCTTCTTGTTGTTTTCATCTTAGGACCCATCCTAACATTATTTATGTAATTATTAATTGATTATGTAAAGACCCACGTCCAACGTGGGGACCCCCTTATAATGTTATTTTGTAATACTTTTGAAATGGTATGTGGCAAGTAAGGCACCTAAACAAGTGGGTTCATTTCATGTAACCATTATCAAGAATGTAATCGATGTTTGGTAGAAGATTCTAGCTTGAGTGGCATTTTGCATGTAAGCCAACTCTTGAGCTTAGGGTTAGGGTTGCATGAAGCTTTTATTTAAAATACATGGAGCCATGTACAAATGTACCTTTTTGCAAGTTAATAGGTTATTGAAGGAGGTTGCCCCCTCGAATAGGCTCGTCATACTAAGGTAATTTGTGAGATTGTTTCAATTCTGCAATTACTTTTTGCATAGTATTATTCTCTTATTTGATGAATCTCTATTTATTTATAGTATTTCATGTGAGTGAGTTATTTTTAATAGTAGGTTTTTAACAAGTGGAATCAAAGTGCTTTCTAGGGCTGAGTTTTGCTACATATACGATAGTTATTGCCCACCCATTTTGACTATTAGGTATAATTTTTTTGTGTTTTTTGTTTACAGTTTTCCCCTTATTTAAAAATAATAATAAAAACTAGCAAAAAATAGTCTTTTATTTTTATACAATAGTTGAGTAGGTTAGAATTCCTATATCTGGGGTTTTAAAATATTGTATATGAGCTATCATAATTGGCTAATCTAGATAGCCCATAAAGCATCTAGTGAAGTGAGGGGTGATCAAACTCCAATACCCAAGCCTTAGATAGCACTTGTGCATGAAATCGAGCTCCCACGTATCTTAGAGTATTTAGAGAGACCATCTAGGGTTAAACAAACTTTTAACGATTAGGAATATTTTTGACCTTGTACTATCCATAGTACATGAGACACATCATCCCAAAGTATTATCCTTCTATACTATCAGAGAGGTAGATAGTGTGTGCAAGGGTATGTGTAGAATCCTCCTTGGGTATTAGTCTAAAATATTGGTCCAAGAAGTATTGTTCATCACTATGATATACCAAATGGCCTAGGGTATTACATACTCCTTTGCCTAGTCTACCCTAGTTCTATCAAAAAGTTCAACTTACAAAAAAAAAGCCAACCTGTTCTACTAAACCTGCAATATTTTTCTACAAAACTGAGCATACGGAGGAGACTTCACTATCACAAAAAAAATTGCTTGCACCAAATAGTTAGGGTAGAGTCTGCAAGTATTTATGATAGCCATAAAATATTTTAGAAATATTTGGGTCAATGGCAATAATAGTCGGGTCAACAATGGCAATAACAGTCAGTAATTGTTGGGTGGTTTATTATAGAAACAAAATAGACAGTGTCAATAACTGCATAGTACAGAGAATCCCAAAGTCAATGATGAAACAATATCAGTGACCATAGTACATGTGATATGACAATGTTAGAGTGGTTAGTAGTCATAACATACAAGGCTTAGTCGATTGACATAGTACCCAACTTTTGAACCCAATATTCAGAGGAAAAAATGACCTCACTAGTAGACTCATCAAAACAATAGTAAAAAAAATGTCTAGGGTACCCAAAATCAATGTTGTGGGATATATCTTATTGTGACCATATTTTTAAGTTGATAATTTTGATATATAACATCCAAGCACTTTTTTGGACTTATTACTAAAAATAGTAACCCTTGAAATCACCCTTATGTTTTTAGTAAGTCACTAGTAGTCGTTCAAATCTCACCAAAATGGTTGCTCATACTCGTGGACACCAAAAAGAGATGGAACAAACCTCCTTAACATTGGAAACCATCACAAAATATCTTAGTACCATTCTCCAAGATAATCAAATAATATGGAAAGACATCCAATGCCTTAGAAATGAATACATTGCCTCCAAAATAGAAATTCAAGAATAGATTTTATAAGTTAAGTCTAAGATTCAAGGTGGCCCACAAGTATTTGAGTATTAGGATACTAAGTAGTTAGGGCAAGTAAAAGCATACGATAATGACAAGGAAGGTTTTCACACTAATTTTTATTGTGATACTACCTTCAAGATTTTAAAATTGGACTTTCCTAAGTTCAATGGGAAATATGACAATGGGTGGTTATGTCGTGTTGATCAATTATTCCAAATCCATAATGTTCCTAAATATTATTGGGTCAAGATGGCTTATTTCAATCTTGAATCAAAATATTTATAGTGGTGCCAGTGATTCCAACATACTATTAACGATCCTTCATGGAAAGTTTTTAAATCACAACTACTCACTGGATTTGGCCCTAGTGAGTATGATGACTTTCAAGAAGCACTAACCAAGCTGAGACAAACTTCTATAATTTGAGATTACCAGACCCAATTTGAAAAATTAGCTAACATAACCAAGGGGTTGAATGAAGGGTTTTTTATGAGTTGTTTCATTAGTGGCTTAAAGGATGATCTTCAATCTAAGGTTAAGATGTTCAAAGCACAAAAAATGATGTAGGCCATAAGCCTAACACAGTTGGCCAAATCAAAAATTTTATCTCAAAGGTGGATCACTAAATTTCAACCTACCAAACCCTCTTTTACTCCCAAGTTCACAAGCAATAATGAAAATAAATCTATTCCCTCAAAATGCTTGACCACCAAGGAAATGGATGCTTGATGATCCCAATGGTTGTGCTACAATTGTGATGAAAAATATATTAGGGGGCATAGGTGTGCCCAAAAGTTCCTGATATATGTAGAGGAACCTGTAAGTAGTGACCATAGTGATGATGAAGTAGAAGCAACAAAATAACAACCTCAAAATGAAGAGGAAGTACAAGAAGAACCCAAGATAAAATTTGTCCATGCTCTTGTAGGGATTACTACTTCATAGGCCACGAAAGTTGTGGGTTTTTTCAAAGGCCAATGCCTTACAATTCTTATTGATTTAGGTGGCACTCACAACTTTATTGATCCTTGAATTACCAATCAAGCCAATTATTACATACCCACATGCAATTCCTTTGAGGTTATGGTGGAAAATGGAGGGTTCTTACATTGAAAATATAAATGTCATAATGTTAAATTGAAAATAGGGGATTATGAGCTCAAACAATATATGTTTTCTCTTCAATTAGGGGGATGTGATATTGTGTTACGAGATCGGTGGTTTGGTACTTTGGGCACCATCGCATGGGATTTTGTATAAATATGGATGTAATTTACAAAGAATGGAGAGTCTTACATTCTTTGGGGATCAAAAGTAGGGCCTCCTCATATTATCAACTCAAATTGTATGAATAAGATATTAAAAAAAATATTCTCGTGGGGCCATCATGTAGATATTTGCAATCCAACCACCTACTATAAAAGTGGACCACATTCTTGAAGATTTGTAACTTGTTTTGACAAAGCACAATGCAATTTTTGTCAAACCAATAGACTTGCCACCACATTTCTCCCATAACCATTTCATTCCATTGGTACCTAGTAGTGTACTACCTAAAATCCAGTTGTATTGATACCCTCAAACCATTAATTCAAATATAGAGAAGTTAGTGCAGGAATTATTAAAAGTGGGAGTCATTCACCTAAGTAATAGTCCTTACTCTTCTTTGGTATTATTGGTACATAATAAGGATGGCTCATAGTGATTATGTATCAAATTTTATGAGATCAATAAGCTCACCATTAATAATAAGTTTCCTATTCTAGTGGTGGATGAATTATTGGATGAGCTGCATGGGACTATGTTTTTCTCCAAATTAGATATTCGCTTTGGGTACCATCAAATCAGGCTCAAGGGTGAATATATTTCCAATACCACTTTCTATACTCATGAGGGTCATTATGAGTTCTTGGTGATGTCTTTTATCTTGAGCAATGCACCATCAACATTTTAAAGTCTCATGAACAACATTTTCCATCTATTTATTCATAATTTCATTCTAGTTTTCTTTGATGACATTTTGGTTTATAGTCATTCTTGGGAAGAGCACCTCTTCCATGTGGATTAGAATCTACAACTTTTGACACAACATTAACTTTATGCTAAGTATTCCAAGTGTTCTTTTGGTTTGATAGAGGTGTAATATTTAGGATACATTATCACCAAATATGGAGTTGAAGTTGACCCTAGGAATATTTAGGTAGTTCAAGAGTGGTCGAAACCTCACACTCTAAAAGGTCTTCATGGATTTTTGGGGCTTATAGGCTATTACTATAAATTTATCTACAACTATGAAAAAATTACCACTGCCTTAACATCCATGTTAAAAAATGATTCTTTTACTTGGATTGGTCCAACTAAATAGGCTTTCCTAGAGTTTAAGCATGCCATAACAACCACTTCAGTCTTAGAAATACCTAATTTTTCCAAGCCTTTTATAATTGAAAGTGATGTTTCAAACAATGGTATTGACACGATGTTGATGTAGGCAGGATACCCCTTAGCATTCACTAGTAAAGTGTTTTCTAGTCACAATCTAGGTAAATCAATGTATGCTAAGGAAATACTTGTCATTTTGCATGCAGTCACTCATTGGTGACCTTATCTCATTGGGCATAATTTCTCCATTAAAAAATATTATCAAAGTATCAAATATTTCTTAGAGCAACGAGTTACCACCCTCAAACAACAAAAGTGGATCTCTAAGCTCATGGGCTATGATTATGAAATTACTTATAAAAAGGGAAAAAATAACATTGTGGTGGATGCTCTCTCTCTTGCCAATTTGAGGCTCATAGTATGCTATGTGATATTTTTCACCCATTACTTAGTGGATATATTCTCTTCATGAGGAGGTGCTTAAGGATTCAATTTTGTAAACTTTGGTTGCCTCCCTTCAAATAGAGCCTACCTCACATTAAACAGAGCCTACCTTATGTCCCGAATACACTTTGGATAGATAATATTTATGCTACCATTGATGCCTTATTCCTTACAAATCTCCACTCATAACTTCTCAAGAAGGAAATGCATTCTTCCCTAATTGCAAGCAATTTTAGGTTCCTCAAAACATATAAAATGATTAAGCATAACTTTTCTTGGAAGGTTTTCAATAAGGATACATAATTTTGTGGTAGCATGTGATACCTATCAATGAATGAAAGGCAAAATGGTGCATTATCTAGGAACTCTACAAACCTTACCTATTGTCAAACAGGTTTGGATAGATATTTCCATGGACATTATTGAAGGGTTACCTAAGTTCAAAGACAAATCTATTATTTTCATGGTAGTGGATAATATTTCAAAGTATGCTCATTTTTGTTCCCTCTCCCATCCTTACATGGCCTCCATAGTTGCCCAACTTTTCTTTGATTTTATTTTCCACCTTCATGGCATGCGCACCTCCATTGTGTTTGATTGCGACCCTACATTCACTAGTAATTTATGGAAAGAATTTTTTAGGTTGTAGGGAACACAACTCAAAATGAGTTCAGCTTACCATTCATTAATAGATGGCTATACTAAGATTTTCAATGAATGTTTGAAGACCAACTTTGTTGCTTTGCCTCTGATCATCCTACACAATGGACGAGGTGGCTTTTCTTGGCTGAGTGGTGGTATAATACTTCCTATCATACAGTGACAAAAGTCATACCTTTTGAATTAGTTTATGGTAAACCTTCATTCATGCTCTCCTCCTACATTCCAAGTATCTCTAAGGTCCATGCAGTCAACACTACACTCAGCCAACATGTTGAAGTCCTCCATCAACTAAATATGAATTTGAAAGTGGCCCAGAACTGGATGCGCAAACAAGCTAATCAACATTATTCTGAGCATAGCTTTGATATTAGTGATATGGTCCTCTTTTTCTTGTAGCCATAAAAATAGTAATCCCTCCACCTTTGTAGGTGTCAAAAACTCATAGCCAAGTACTATGCGCTCTACCAAGTTTTACAGCAGAATGGTGCCATGGCCTACAAATTGGCCCTACCATCAACATCCAAGCTCCACCCTATTTTTCATGTATCCTCTCTTAAGGAGATGGTGGGAAATCAGGCATAGGTTCAATCCTCCTTCCCAATTTAGATGAATAAGGTTCTATCTTGCTAGATCCAGACCAATTTTTAGATCGTAGGATGCGCACTCTTTGCAAATGAACCATTATCGAGGTCCTTGTTTAGTGGCATGGTCTACAATCAAATGACACTACATGAGAGTCTATCTAACATCTCCAGTATTATTTTTCTCATATACAGCTTTGAGGACAAATCTTTTTGAAGGAGAAGGACATGTTAGGACCTCATCCTAAAATTATTTTTGTAATTCTCAATTGATTATGTAATGACCCACGTCCAACATGGGGACCCTATTATAATGTTATTTTGTAATAGTATGTGGCAAGTAAGGTACCTGGATGTGGCTGATCCACAACACACCCCAAGATTGGGGACCCATCTTTTTTGCATGCTTTCAAAAGGAATCTCAGTGACCTAGATGCTAAAATTCAAGAAAAAGGGGGAAAAGTGCACAAGTGTAGAAAATGTTGCGAAATCGTGACATGTCGCTCCATCGCTGCCAAAAAATGAAAAGTGTCACGAAATCGTGACGTGTTGCGCGGTCATTGTCAAAAATAGAAAAGTGTCACGAAATCGTGACATGTTGCTCCGTCGCGG
Source organism: Wollemia nobilis (assembly GCA_028583015.1). NCBI lineage: Eukaryota > Viridiplantae > Streptophyta > Pinopsida > Araucariales > Araucariaceae > Wollemia > Wollemia nobilis. Next base: position 218,843 of record JAQPPZ010001553.1, on the reverse strand, counting down.
CCCAGAGAGGAGAGAGAAAGGCAAAGCGAAAAGGCGTAGCAAAATCGTGACATGTCACAAAATCGTGGGTCAAACCAGTCAAACAGGGCAAAGCAGAAAAGGTGTCACGAAATCGCGACAGGAAGCGGCAAACGGGACACGAAGCAGAAAGGCGTAGCGAAATCGCGACGTGTTTGATTTTCACGGCCTGCAAGCGGGCAGAAGGCATGAAATAGAAAATGGTAGCGAAATCGCGACAAAAACGAGGCAAAGGCTACAAGGCCCGGTAGTGTAGCGAAATCGCGATGAAAGCCGACACAAAGCTCATAAGCCAAAAATGGTAGCGAAATCGCAATAGGTTGCAACCAAAGCAGTACGGATGAAAAAAAATGTTACGAAATCTTGACAAGTTGCGGCCAAGAGTGTACGAGGCAGAAAGGCGTCGCGAAATCGTGACGCGTTGCAAAATCGCGGGTCAAACTAGTCAAACAGAACTGAAGCAGAAAGGCGTAGCGATATCATGACAAAAATCAGCAAAGGTGCACGAAGTGAAAAAACGTCGCGATATCGTGACAAAAAATGGCAAAGAGGCTCAAAGCGAAAAAATGTCGCGATATCGCGACAAGTCACGGTTTCGCGGCTCCAAAGCAGCGAAGTAGTATGGATGAAAATAGCGTAGCGATTTCGCGACATGTCACGTTTTCGCTACCAAATACAGCAAGAGCAGCCCGAAGCAAGATAGCGTAGCGATTTCACGACGAAAAGTTGGCAAAGTGTACGGAAGTGAAAAATGTCACGAAATCGCGACAGATTGCAGCCAAAGGAGTGTCGAGTGAAAAACGTCGCGAAATCGCGACAGATTGCGGGTGGAAGGCATGAAGTGTAAAATGGTCGCGAAATCGCGACAGCATTGAGCGAAAGGGCATGAAGTGAAAAAGCGTCGCGAAATCGCGACAGAAATGAGTGAAAGGGCACGGAACAAAAAAGCGTCACGATTTCGCGACATGTCACGTTTTCGTTGGGCAAGAAGGAAAGAAGGCTGTTGTCCGAAAAACGTCGTGATATCGCGACCTGTCTCATTTTTGCTGTGTTGGCAGAGGAACAAGCTGCATGCCTAGGGACATCACGATTTACATGGGGCCATTACAGAATGTGCTGGAAATGCAGAACACGTGGCATACAGGTGTCAGAGTTGCAGAAGCGTTACATGCAACAGAAAATTTTGAACGTTTCGGCATCGAGCATGAATCAAAAGCAATGAAAAGGCAAGAATTTGAAACGACGCATTCTGGGAGGTGAAACGAAGCGACGTAGGGTGAACCAAGAGCCGCGCTAGACAGTATAAAATCAGAAGCGTAGATTGAGTAGGAGGTTGGAAATTGCTGCTAGCAGAGTTGCAGAGACAAGGGCTGCAAGCCATTCTGGGCCTGCACTTGGAGCAATTTCCTTCATTTGTTCTGGATTTTGTTATACCTGGAACATTCTATAATTGCAACTGATATACCATTTTAATACAGAAATACAGAGAGTTGGCATCTCATTGATGAGAAAGAAGGAGTCATTTCTGTATGCATGATTTAATGTCTTACATTTCCCTTTCAGATTTCTAGGCTTTTAGGTGGAGTTTAATGCAAGTGTTCTTGGTTGCTTCATGCGAATGTCTAAGTCTAAAATTATAGTAAAAACCCCAAAAACCCGCACCTAGCTTATCTGGATTGTGTGAATTTGTAGGTTCAATAGGTTAGGTTGCATGCAGAAACCTCATTATCTTCGGTTTTATCAATCAGGATGGTCGCACTCTGGACATAGTTTAGTTTCATTTTCATTTGCATTTCTTTTATTTTCAAACCCTTGTTTTATTTTCTGCATTTTAATTACTGTCATTCAAATAAATAACTGAAAATCCACTCAAAGCTCAGGATTAAAATATATTTATTTCTTAGATTTATTCACTTTGAGTCCATTGCAAATTCAAATTGAAATAAACCACAGTGCCCCTTGTTAATATCCACTTGTAACCCTAAGGTATTCCCAGCACTTAAATTAAACAACATCATTGAACCTTGGAGAAATTATCTGATTTCTTTGCAAGCAGAGGATTTTGGGACTCAGATCCTACCGGAGAGTGTGCTTTCACAATTGGGTGAAAACACCACTCAACAGATTGGCGCTAGAAGGAGGGCCCGAATTGGTTTACTTTATTTTTGATTTCATACATGAGTAATATCTTTTTGATTTAATTTTGAAATCATCTCTTAAAACTCACAAACAGCTAAACTGCAGCTTTTGTTTTCTTTTGTTGTAGGTTTTCTTTGAAATAATCGAGGGTTTCATCAGGCAGGCTGGACCCACCGTGTCGTATTGCGACCAGGTCCCAAACAACCGGGGAAACCATTTTTCATGACCTTACACTCACTGGTACTCCCAAGAATAAAACCAAGCAAGTCGTAAGCTTACCAGTCACAAAAGCCCTATTTTCTCCAGGAACATCGAGTGGACCTACGCCAGTAATATCAGTTGCCACTAGTATTCCTGTTGTCAGTAATATTTCCACTGCTCTTGTAGGGTTGTCTTCATCAATTTTGAGTCAAATGGCTCAACCTCCAACAGCTCCTTGGTATGGAGCTAACAATATTCCTTTGAACATTGTTGGGGATATCCATGAAATCCCCAAGAACATAGAAAGGTTTCTGCCTAAATATAAACCAGATGGCCTAAGAATAGCAGAAGAACATATCCAAGCCTATAGGGATGTTTTAATTAGACTGCAAGTCCAACATGAAGATGTGGCTTGCAGACTTTTCCCCATGAGCTTAGATCCAATAGCATATGAATGGTACATATGCTTACCAACTGGTTCAATTACTTCATGGACGCAAATGGAGAACGCCTTTGTTAATCAATTTAGGTCACCCTTGGATCCCGCAACCATTTACAATCAATTCATTACCTGCAAAAGGGGCCAGGGTGAACCTATCCGAACATTTAATCAGAAATTCCAAAAGTGCTATAATAGAGCAGTTCGACATTTTGCCATCGATCCCGCAGTGGCTTTGCAGATATATTTTGGGGCATTGGACCCCATGATAGCCATGTTTGCAAGACGCAATCCTCAAGTCACCACGCTGGCTTTAGCCTATAATGAAGCCATGACCATCGAGCAGCAAATGACACCACAGGGCTATGGATTTCCCTAGATGCCTATGATGGGACAGTATGCTCCATATGGTCAAGCTCCCTTGGCAAATCAGATCATGGCACCGCAAATGCCAAGCATGAATGCCTTCCCATATCAGCAGCCGTATCCACCAGCACCTGCGTATGCACCCATTCCAATCCAACCAATTACATCCATTCCACCTGTTCCCGCATTTTTGTAGAATAGTCAATCGACTATGCAAGGAACCAACCAAGTTAATCCTCAGGCTATAGTTCCTTTTCCAAATCCAACTCCGATTCAAAGTGTCAATCCATATGGGAATCAAATTCCTCAAAACCCGACCCAAATGTTGAATCAAGACCCCATCAATTATGCAAATCCAACGGGGGTTAACAATAATGGGATTCCACCAAAGGAGATTTATTCAGAGGTCGAAGAGCTCAAGAAATTAGTTCATAAACTGAGCAATGACAGGGTTCAACAGCAGAAGTATGAATCCCATGCCCCTCACTCAAATCAAAATTTTAACAATAGAGGGAGACACTGGAACACCAAGCCAAACAATGGGGGAGTACCCGCTCCCATTGCTAATCAACTAGATACTTCTGCAGGACCTAGTCAATCCAATTCCCTTTTGAATCTTTCAGATTTGGCATGGGAAAGAGGGTGTAGGTTGCACAACACAAAAGAACACAATGAGAGGAATTGTCCTGAAATTGCTAGATACACTCATTGTCTTCAAGCACAAGTTGATGATTTGGAACTGGTATCAAATGAGGGTCCATCGCAACATCAAGATGATAACATTATGGTGATGGAAACCGTATATCATCAAGAAGGTGAGAGTGAGGAAGAAGAAGACGAAATTTTGGAACAGGAGGTGCAAGCTTTTCGAGATTTTAGAAAGGGGAATCATGGATACCATTTGAGAAGTAAATCTAAAGCCCCTAAAACCTCATCAACACCTCCAAACAACTCTATTCTTCCTCCAGATACTAAGGCAAATAATAATCCTCCTCCTCCACTCAGAAGAGAAATGTCTAATGACGTGCAGAAGACAGTCAAATTCGAAAAGCCAAACTATGACATAGTGGAGGATTTAAAGAAGTCCAAATCTAGCCTTTCGTTCTTGGATGCGGCTAGATTGCCTGGCCAAAAGGAGGCGTTGATAAAAGCTCTGAACTCACCTGATCAAATGTGGAAGGGAAAAGGAGCTGAGTCCCATATGATTTTATGAAAGGAGAGACGGGATGTCCCGCCATTCTTATTGACTCTGAGAATTGCGGGTAAGAATTTGCATAACTATTTGGTGGACACGGGTGCCACGAGCAACCTCATGCCTTCGGAGATATGTCAAATGCTGGGTCTACAACCTGTTTCATCCAAATGCAAGGTCCTGCAACTGGACAGATCAGAGGTAAATGTGGTAGGGACCCTATATGATGTCAAAATTCAATTAAATTCTGAACCCGGGGTCCAACGAGGTTGTCGACATTCCGGTTGTTAATATCCCAAGTAGATATGGAATGCTACTTGCGAGGGATTGGATGAAAACTCTGAATGGCTATTTTTCAATAGATCGCTCACATATGTGGCTACCCTGGAAAGGAATTGCAAACCAAATCAGAGTGGAAAATGAACCGAGGCTTAAGGAGATCATAACAAAATTTAACAAGCCGAATGAAGTTTAGTTTTCTAAGCCAAAACTGGGGGTTTATGCACTTGATGTTGAGGAGGCTACTGAAGAGCCTAAAGAGGAAACTTGTCATGGCGGCTCTTCTGAGGAAAATGATTGCACATGGTTGCTCAGGTTCGATGGATCAAAATCTAGACAAGGAGCAGGAGCTGGAGTCGAGCTCACTGGTCCAGGAGGTAAACCATTATTGGCTGCTTATAGATTGCAATTTCCTTGCATGAACAATGTGGCAGAATACGAAGCATTGATCTTTGGTTTACGTCTAGCATTGAGCAAGCACGTTAAATGCTTGAAGGTTTTGGGAGATTCTGAGTTGGTAGTCAAGCAAATCAAAGGACAGTATACATGCCGTGACAGGAGACTGAGCCTTTATAGAACTAGGGTTATGGACCTTATTGAGGAATTCGATGCATTCAATATAGCCCTTATTTCTAGAAAAGGAAATCGAATAGCAGACTCTCTTGCAGTCGCCGCGGGCATGTTAAACCCGGTTGATATAAAAAGATGTAAAAATTTCTCCATTGAGTTGGTTCCTTGTCCATCAATACCCGATAATGTTAAGAATTTCTAGGTTTTTGAAAATGATAGACATATCTTCAAATTTGTCATGAACTCGGGTATTTTTGAAAATCAGGTGATTGATGAGGAGCAAAGGTGGCAAGATGAAACAGAAGACGAGAGTGAAACCGCATGTCAATCCAACAAGATACCTAAAGACGTGGTTTCATTAGAGAAAATGTTCGACGTGGGATACAAGACCAAAAAAGGAAAAAGAGTCCCACTCCCCAAAGATGCATGTGATTCAATTAATCTAGGGAGTGCAGACAATCCAAAGGAGGTGTACATTGCAAAGGCATGTACAGATGAAGAAAGGAGCAACATAATGCAAGCATTGAAGCATTACATAGATTGCATTGCTTGGAATTACAATGAGTTGAAGACATACAACCAAGACATTATCACACATACCATCCCTTTGAAGCCAGACTCCAAGCCTTTTAGGCAAAGATAGCGAGTTGTTAACCCGCTATTGGAGCCTTTAATCGAAAGGGAGGTCAAAATATTATTGGAAGCGAAAATCATTTTTCCTGTTAGGCACTCAACCTGGGTTGCTAACCTCGTTCCAGTAAGAAAAAAGAGTGGAGAGATTAGGCTGTGCATAGATTTTCGAAATCTTAATAAAGCCTCTCAAAAAGATAATTATCCATTGCCATCAATCGATGAAATTCTACAAACGGTAAATGGATCTGAAATGATGTCCTTTCTTGATGGGTATTCTGGATACAACCAAATTCTTATACATCCAAATGACCGGATGAAAACAGCCTTCACCACCAAGTGGGGGACATTTGCATATAAGAGAATGTCGTTCGGACTGTTAAATGCTGGTGCAACTTTTCAACGCGCCATGGATTATGCATTCAAAGGGCTCATAGGCAAATGTATCATTGTGTATGTGGATGATATTCCAGTATTCTCGAAGAAGAGAGAGGACCATGTCAAAGATTTAAAGAAAGTGCTTCAAAGATGCAGAGAACATGGAATTTCCTTAAATCCCAAAAAGTGCATTTTCGGAGTAACAGAAGGAAAATTGCTTGGTCACATCATTTCAAAAGAGGGCATATCCATCGACCTAGAAAGGATACAAGCTATCCAAAACTTACCTCTCCCGAGTAGTAAAAAAGAATTGAGATCTTTCTTTGGGCAGGTTAATTTTGTGAGGAAGTTTATCTCTAGCTTTGTTGAGATAGCCAAACCTCTGAACAAGATGCTCAAGAAGGATGTGGATGTAAAATGGAACGAGGAAAGTAGATTGGCCTTTCAGAACATCAAAGATGCCATTTCCAGAGCCCCGGTCCTCATAAGTCCAGACTATTCCAAACCTTTCTATATTTATGCTTTTGCATCAGAACACTCTTTTGCGAGTGTCTTAACCCAAAAAGGTGAGGATAGTGCAGAAAAACCCATAGCATTTTTAAGTGCCCCCCTAAAAGATGCTCAATTAAGGTATTCAATCCTTGATAAGCAAATGTACGCACTTTTTAAAATGGTGAAAAAATTTAGGCATTACATTGTGCACAGCAGAGTTATTGCCATCGTGCTTGACTCTGCTGTTAAGACCATGTTTTTACAAAATGAACTAGGTGAGAAAAGAGGGAAATGGATTTCCACCATCCAAGAATTTGATCTCGAAATCCAACCTATGAAACTAGTTCGAGGACAGGGATTGGCGAAGGCGATCGCAGAAAATAATCCGCAAATAACATGCCAATACTCGAACACAGAATACATTGCTAAGGATGACTGGTATGTTGATATTGTGCAATTTTTATTGACTGGTAAGTGTCCTTCTAATCTGAATTCAACACGGAGAAGAGCTTTAAGGCTTAAGTCTATCAATTATCTGATGAAATCTGGTGTTCTTTACAGGAAGAATCATGAAGGGATCTACCTGAGGTGCTCGAACAAAGAAGAAGTTGCTAGGGTGTTGCAAGAATTTCATGGGAAACATGGAACTGGGTCATGGTGCGGCAAATGCTACAGACGCATCAAATCCTGAGAGCAGGATACTACCGGCCCCACATTTTCAAAGATGCACATGCCCATGTACGATCTTGTCATATCTGTCAAGTGGCTGCCAATAGAGAAAGAAATGCAGCCATGCCATTACAACCTGTAGTTGAAATGAGACCATTTGCACAGTGGGGACTAGATTTCATTGGGGTTATTAACCCAAATTCTTCTGATTCTCATAAATTCATATTGACAGCTACAGACTACTGTACAAGGTGGACAGAAGCGATTCCTACTAAACATGCCACCACAGACGTTGTAATAAAATTCCTTGAGGACCATATTATAACAAGATTTGGAATTCCCGATTCTATTGTCAATGACAATGGTAAAGCGTTTATTTCTACACAATTTGCAGATTGGGCATATGACAACAAAGTGAGCTTAAAATTTGCATCCAATTATTATCCTCAAGGAAATGGTCTGGCCGAATCTTCAAATAAAAATTTGTTGAACATCATTAAGAAATTGCTGGAAAAGAACCCTCGGGATTGGCACAGCCAATTAAAGTTTGCCCTTTGGGCAGATAGGACCAGAGTGAAAGAATCCATAGGGAATACTCCCTATCATTTGGTCTATGGGCAAGACCCGATATTTCCTGCAAATTTGAAGTTGCAGACCTTGCATTTCATACAAGAGTACTTGGGGACAGATGATCAAATTGAAGCCAGGTTAAGTCATTTCCTGCATCTTGATGAAAAGAGAGAAGAAGCCATGAATCACATGAATAAACACCAGGAAGTTATCAAAATATGGTTTGATAGAAGGGCCAAAGTTAAGTCATTCAGAATTTCAGATTTGGTATTACTATGGGACAAAAGACATGAGGAAAAAGGGAATCATCAAAAGTTTGATTGTCTTTGGTTAGGCCCCTACCAGATTTCAGAGATTCTGGGAAAAATACCTTCAGGCTAAAAACTTTAGAAGGGAGAGATTTTATGCTACCGGTTAATGGGCAGATTTTAAAGCATTATTTTAGCCCTTAGGTTGTGAGATTTTGATGTTATTCTTTTCGGTTTTGGTGGGGATTTTCAGATTTTGTTGTTGTTTAGGATTGTTAGTCTAGCTAGGATTTTGGTTGTGGATTTGATTTCAATTGACATGTTTTGTTTATTTTGATAAAAAATAATAATAATAATAATAATAATAAATAAAAATAAAAAAAAATATAATAAAAAATTTGAGATGTCAACTTATGCTTAGGACTAGGAGAATATGAAATATTGGAATTGTCTTGTATAAGCTCCACAAGTCACACAAACATCTTAAGTTATATCGTTTGAAACTTGTGATGCATGAAGTAGTCAGTTTTGTATGGCAAATAATTTCATTTGCAATTCAAGAGATAATGCATTCATGTCACATCTCACTTTACATATACATTCCATCTTAGTTGCATGTGCATCGTAGGTACAAGTCATTAAAGTATGTCAAATCCTCTTAGGGTTGTGTTATAACATAAATGTAAGAAAAATCCTAAGGTTGGAAACTGAGTCTTGAGATATCTAGAACCAAGCACGTCTTATACATTAAAAAGGATCTTGAGCAAAATGATCAAAACCTAACTTGGAAGAAAAGGTTGGGCGAAAGAAGTTTTTCATGTCTATCCTATTATGCAACATGATCCTTAAAACAGTGGTTTTGACCACTTCCATAGAGCTTAAAGCCTAAAATCAGAGTAGTAAGGATAGGGTTAAATCCTCATCGAACTTAGGTTGAGGATCCAATTCCCCAAAGCTTTGATTTGACCTACATGGAGTAGTAAGGATAGGGCATAAATTCTCATCTCGCTTAGGTTGAGAATCCGATTCCCCAAAGCTCTTATGTCTCATTTCATAATAAGTCTTGGATTGGAAGGATCGTACTACTTGTCCTCTGCAAAGGATGGGTAGTCATCCCCAAGGTCTAAGTAATAAATTAATATTTTCCATTTTTATCCAAAGCTTGGATTGGAAGGATCGTACTACATGTCCCTAGCAAGGATGGGTAGTCATCCCTAAGGTCCAAGAAGTAAAAAATAAATTTTTCCCATCTCATATTTATCTTGGATTGGAAGGATCGTACTACTTGTCCTCTACAAAGGATGGGTAGTCATCCCCAAGGTCCAAAGAAATGAGGATAAGTTTTGGATTGTGGGGTTAGATATGCCCATGCATGGCAACATGTCTTGTCTAAAAAACAAGACCACTGATTGTCCAAAGGGTTAGACTAGCATGACCATTTCTTCCATAATTGGTTAAATTATTTTGCTCAAAGTGAGGTAATGAACTCTAAATCAGAATAGTAAGGATAGGGTTAAACTCCCATCTTGGTTAGGTTGGGAGTCTGATTCCCCAAAATTCTGATTTCACATTCACTTGCACATGGGTTTAAGATAGTAGGGACTCATAACCAACTTTGGGATATAATAAAACAATTCATTAGTGGATCCTAAGAGGGTTTGGCAATCTTGAATGTTTGTACATGATACTAGAAGAAGGACTATGCCTTTTATAAAAGCAAGATCTCCTAGCATATTCATTAGGTTACACAAATCATTCACAATCTCATATATGCATTCATGCAAAACTGACAATGGAATGTGGATCAATTTCAAACGATAGGGAAAGAAATTCATTGCACACACTGAGCTAATACTTGATGATTCTGATGATTCATGTACTTCTGATCTTTGGGCATTTGTTTTTATTGCTTATGTGTTAACACATATTTTTGAGTTTGTATATGTTTCAGGTTGGGTTCTCACTAAAATGCTCAAGAGCATTTGACAGCAGAGTCGCCATTTGTTGTGGCTGATCCACAACACACCCCAAGATTGGGGACCCATCTTTTTTGCATGCTTTCAAAAGGAATCTCAGTGACCCAGATGCTAAAATTCAAGAAAAAGGGGGAAAAGTGCACAAGTGTAGAAAGTGTCACGAAATCGCGACATGTTGCGCGGTCGCTGCCGAAAATAAAAAAGTGTCACAAAATCGTGACATGTTGCTCCATCGCGGCCCAAAGAGGAGAGAGAAAGGCAAAGCGAAAAGGTGTAGCGAAATCGTGACATGTCACAAAATCATGGGTCAAACCAGTCAAACAGGGCAAAGCAAAAAAGGTGTCACGAAATCGTGATAGGAAGCGACAAACGGGACACGAAGCAGAAAGGCGTAGCGAAATCGTGACGTGTTTGATTTTTGCGGCCTGCAGGCGAAAGGCATGAAATAGAAAATGGTAGCGAAATCGTGACAAAAATGAGGCAAAGGCTACAAGGCCCGGTAGTGTAGCGAAATCGTGACAAAAGCTGACACAAAGCTCATAAGCCGAAAATGGTAGCGAAATCGCGACAGGTTGCAACCAAAGCAGTACGGATGAAAAAACGTCGCGAAATCGTGACAGGTTGCGGCCAAGAGTGTACGAGGCAGAAAGGCATCGCGAAATCGCGATGCGTCGCAAAATCGCGGGTCAAACCGGTCAAACAGAACGAAGCAGAAAGGCATAGCGATATCGCGACAAAAATCAGCAAAGGTGCACGAAGTGAAAAAACGTCGCGATATCGTGACAGAAAATGGCAAAGAGGCTCAAAGCGAAAAAATGTCGCGATATCGCGACAAGTCGCGGTTTCACGGCTCCAAAGCAGTGAAGTAGTACGGATGAAAATAGCGTAGCGATTTCGCGACGTGTCACGTTTTTGCTGCCAAATACAGCAAGAGCAGCCCAAAGCAAGATAGCGTAGCGATTTCACGACGAAAAGTTGGCAAAGTGTATGGAAGTGAAAAACGTCGCGAAATCGCGACGAGTTGCAGCCAAAGGAGTGCCGAGTGAAAAACGTCGCGAAATCGCGACAGATTGCGGGTGGAAGGCATGAAGTGTAAAATGGTCGTGAAATCACGACAACATTGAGCGAAAAGGCATGAAGTGAAAAGCGTCGCGAAATCGTGACAGAAATGAGCGAAAGGGCACGGAACAGAAAAGCGTCACGATTTTGCGACATGTCACGATTTCGTGACATGTCGCGTTTTCGTTGGGCAAGAAGGAAAGAAGGTTGTTGTCCAAAAAACGTCGCGATATCGCGACCTGTCTCATTTTCGCTGTGCTGGCAGAGGAACAAGCTGCATGCCTAGGGACATCATGATTTACATGGGGCCGTTATAGAATGTGCTGGAAACATAGAACACGTGGCATACAGATGTCAGAGTTGCAGAAGCGTTACATGCAACAAAAAATTTTGAACGTTTCGGCATCGAGCATGAATCAAAAGCAACGAAAAGGCAGGAATTTGAAACGACGCATTCAGGGAGGTGAAACGAAGTGATGCAGGGTGAACCAAGAGCCGCGCTAGACAGTATAAAATCAAAAGCACAGATTGAGCAGAGGGGGTTGGAAATTGCTGCTAGCAGAGTTGCAGAGACAAGGGCTGCAAGCCATTCTGGGCCTGCACTTGGAGCAATTTCCTTCATTTGTTTTGGATTTTGTTATACCTGGAACATTCTGTAATTGCAACTGATATACCATTTTAATACAGAAATACAGAGAGTTGGCATCTCATTGATGAGAAAGAAGGAGTCATTTTTGTATGCATGATTTAATGTCTTACATTTCCCTTTCAGATTTCTAGGCTTTTAGGTGGAGTTTAATGCAAGTGTTCTTGGTTGCTTCATGCGAATGTCTAAGTCTAAAATTACAGTAAAAACCCTAGAAACCCGCACCTAGCTTATCTGGATTGTGCGAATTTGTAGGTTCAATAGGTTAGGTTGCATGCAAAAACCTCATTATCTTCGGTTTTGTCAATCGGGATGGTCGCACTCTGGACATAGTTTAGTTTCATTTTCATTTGCATTTTCTTTTATTTTCAAACCCTTGTTTTATTTTCTGCATTTTAATTACTGTTATTCAAATAAGTAATTGAAAATCCATCAAAGCTAAGGATCAAAATATATTTATTTCTTATATTTATTCATTTTGAGTCCATTGTAAATTCAAATTGAAATAAACCATAGTGCCCCTTGTTAATATCCACTTGTAACCCTAAGGTATTCCTAGCATTCAATTTAAAATAGCATCATTGAAGGAACAGGAACCTTGGAGAAATTATCTATTGTAATTTCTTTGCAAGCAGAGGATTTTGGGACTCGGATCCTACCGGAGAGTGTGCTTTCACAATTGGGTGAAAACACCACTCAACAGTACCTAGACAAGTGGGGCCATTTCATGTAACTATTATTTAGAATGTAACTGATGTTTGGTAGAAGATTCTAGCTAGAGTGGCATGATGCATGTAAGCTAGCTCTTGATCTTAGGGTTAGTGTTGCATGAAGCTTTTTTTTAAAATACATGGAACCATGTATAAATTTATATTTTTGCAAGTTAATAAAATATTGAAGGAGGTTACCCCTCGAAGAGGCCTACAATACTGAGTTAATTTATGAGATTGTTTCAATTTTGTAATTACTTTCTGCATTGTATTATTATGTTCTTTTATGAATCTCTATTTATTTACCATATTTTGTGTGAGTTATTTTTAATAGATGTTCCTAACAAGCATGAGGATTAAAGTTGTTGATTCCCTCTAAGATATTGTGGTGCTTGTCATTATGCCATAGATAATGCTTCTTTTAGTTCATAAAATCATCATTAGTTAGATATATACTCTATAGGTTTTCATTGATCCATTTCTAGCCTTTGGAAGTTGAAGGATCACACATATATAACTAGCCAAATGGTATGGCCCAAGTAAACAAAAAATACCTAGAAAAAAGGGTTATTGAAAATATATATTTTTGTCTAGCTTGATGAGATGACCAAAATAAGATAGGTCTCTTGAAAGGGACCTAACATACCAAACTTTTTTGAGTTTATGGAATGTGAATGAATCTACCTAAATCACAATATTACAAAATATAATTGTGTTGGAATATTGGTAGAAAAAATATAAAAAATTACCAAATTGGAAGACACAAATCCAATAATAACAGGGTTCTAAAATAAGGTCATTTGCAATTTTTTTGCCATTTTTTACTAAAATAGGGAGCCAAAATTGTTGCTTTGATATCACTTGTAATGAAAAATTGTTAGGATTTATTTCATCATAGACATTGTGATAATTCAAGTAGTATAACCACCCCTCACAAGGTACATGTATGTAATATAAGACAATGTAGTTTCAAGGGTTTGTTATGCCTAAAATAGATATCCTATGTACTTAAATACCCTTCACTTTTATAATACATTCATTCAAAGCATTAATATCTAGCATTTGGTATCATAGTAAAAGGAAGAAAGAATTCTCCTTCTAATCCTCCATCTTTGACATAGAAATAGCCAAAGTGCACTATGTTTGAGAAAAAAATTTAAGTTTGAGATAAGAATTTTCAAGGATAAGGTTACTCTACATAATATTGTGACTACGAAGGAAAATTCCATGGCACATTCAATAAGTTTCAAGGTGAAAAACCCCTACCAAAGGTAAATTACTTTCAAATAATCAAAAAGGGTTTCAATCCTTTTCAAGGCCAAAGGTCATAAATCCTACAAGTAACAACTAGACCAAGCTTAGCAAGAAGAAAAAATTACCACTTTCAAAGGTAATAAGAGGAATCCATAGAATACCCTTTGAAAATCACAAAGAAGCTAGTTGAAAGGTATTGAAAAGAGTATTTAAAAGGCTAAAAATATATCCCTTTGAATCCATTAATTTTTTTTTAAAGAATATTGTAGGAGAGTAAGCTCCCCTTAAAATGTTGAAGCACATCCAAAGAAAAAATGACCTCATAAGCAATTGTGAAAATATCCAATGCAAAATAATGTACAAGAAAACAACATTGAAGTTTAAGAAAACTAAAGCTAAAAATTCCAAAGGAATGTAGTGAAGCAAATTCATCAAAGCATTATTGCCAAGAGAAAAAATCAATTGAAACTATCATTGAAAAGTAACTCTAATTAGGAACAAAATTTAGACTACAAGAATAACATGAACTAGAACTATTGGACATTCAAGAGGTGATCAAGTAAAGTACATGTCAACAATGTGCTTCAAAATGGATAATTATTACAAGTTGTTATTTAAAGAAATTTTTTTGTTATTATCAAAGTTTCAAAGTAAATGTTCCAATCAAAACAAACACAAAATAAATAGTGAACTCCTCATGAACAAATAAAATAATTAAACATAGCAAATTCAATTTTATGTGAGAAAAGAAGCACTCAATCATGAAAAAATGATAAATTTCAAGTGCTTCATGAATTTTATATATATATATATATATATATATATAGAGAGAGAGAGAGAGAGAGATATCCACTAACATTGGTGACCTAATACAAATGCAATGCATGTGAGCTAATATGACTAGTATCATTATTGCATACTGATGGACCTCCTTATGTAATATAGGGTAGGCAAACTAAATAATTTCAAGCAAGGGAAATCATGCAATAATATTGTCAAACAATCATATAAATAGGCAATCAAATGAGGGAAGAGAGACTAGAGGGAATTGCTACCTTATCTACTTAAACAAATGCAATGCATAAGCTATTCTAATTAAGATCATAATTGGATCTCGATGGAACCCTTGACATAGTATGAAGTAGGAAAACTAGGTAAGCACAAGCACATGCACACATGTAATGATGATGTTAAATAACTATGCAAATAAGAAAAAAATATAGTTAGGCACATGTTCAAACAATCAATGCAAATAAACAAGACATAATTAAGCATAATAATATTTAAGATGGATAATGTTAATGGGATCCTTAAGTTCTTTACCATAAAGAATGGCTAAACAATATGATCATAATCCTTACTTGAAAGTAACTATGAATGGGCCTATCCAGTTTGGTTCAAACTTATATTTGAGCTCATATTTGGAATTAGTGTTCTTTTGGTTTTCTTTAAGGACCAAATCACCAACTTTAAAATATTATGGTCACACTTTCTTATCATAGGCTCATCAAAGCCTATCTTGATAAACTCACAAGTGCTCCAACACATGAATTCACTTTTCATTGAGTGATTCCAACTAGGTGATATGACCTAGATGGTACTCATCCCAAATGGAGGAATATTGGAGTAAGACTCATAGTAAGGGGACCTCAATCTCAAATAAGAAGATGACCTCTATTCCATAAAATAAGGTATAGGGGGTTGCTCTAGAAGGAGTTTTCCCAATGGTGTGATAAGTCCATAAAGTTGTATATAGCTATAAGTGCCAACTGTGACCAATTTTGTTAACCAACTTCTTAATAATTTCAATGAAATTTTTATTAGAACCTTCAGCTTGACCATTACCTTGAGGGTAGTATGATGTAGACCAGTTATTCCAAATCTTGAACTTAACAAAAAATTTGGAGATCCTTATTTTTAAAAGGTGTCTCATTATCTAAGACTAAAATAGAAGGTATGTCATATAGATAAAGTATCTAGTTAAATATGAAATTGGAGACCTCTTCCCCCATTGCAATGAATAATCGTATAGCCTCAACCCACTTGGTAAAGTATTCAGTGGTTGTGATAATGAACTTATGTCCATCAAATAAATTTGGGTTAATTTTTCCAATGATATCCAATCCCCACATGGAAAATGGCCATGGGTATGTTGTGGGTTGGAGTGCTTAAGTTGGGATATGAATTAAGATGTCATGCTTTTGTCCTTAGTTATAGTGCTTAACATAGTCATAGAAGTCTCTCTCTATTAAGGTCAATAATAGCTCATATGTAATAGTTTTTTAGTGATGAAGATGCCATTGAATATCCTCCACAAGATCCATCATGTATTTCTCTAACAACTGTTTGAACCTCATCAAAGGTCAAGCATTGAAGTAAGATACCATTAATAGAGTTATGATAAAAAAATTCTCCAATAATAACATAACAACAAGCATGATGATTGAAGCACTTATGCTTATTGTGACTTAACTCTGTGGGTAGGCTGCCATCCTTAAGGAAGGCATATATATATTTATACCAAGGATTAGGTGTAGTGGTATTACATAGAAAACATATAATGGTAGCTAACTAGAGTCTAGGATAGCGGATTCTTGTATCTACCTAATGGTGATTATAGTTTGTTCATATTCAAGCTTAAGTGGACTAAGAAATGCAACTATAACCAGGGTGTCCAAGTGATGGTTCCCTAATCAAGGAAAGGATTTGATGGTAACTTTATCAAAATAAGCTAATACTTTATAAATAATATCTTTATATGGATTAAAATTTTCATCCATTATTTGATAAACACCATTAATTTGGTTGACTATAAGCTGAAAATTGCCAAATATGGCGAGGGTTTTGACTTTGAGTGTCAAGTCAGAACGAAGTCCTCAGATGAGTGTTTCATACTCTATGATGTTGTTAGTGTAAGATAATTGAAGCTTGAAGGGTAGATAAATAGGTTTTTTTTAGGGGATGACCAACATTATACTAGCGTCAATTCCCTTAAGGCATCTATAACCATCAAAATATAGAGCCTAAGAATTGGGTTGGTTGATTTCTAAAGTTAGGATGGATTATTTGGGAAAATCAATGGTAAGAGGTAAGTCATTGATGAGATGGATAACAGCTAGTTGATCAACAATAACCTAACCCTTTATGGAATTTTTATTAATAAATTTGAGGTTGAATTTACTAAGATCAATAAACCACTTAATGGTTCACCTTGAAAAGTATGGTTTGGACATGAGATATCATAAAGAATTAGCCTTTGCTATGACAATGGTCTTCTAACTAGGCATATAGTGTCCTAATTTTTGTGAAGTGAAGACCACTACTAAACACAAATATTTTAAGGGAGTATAACATATTTCATAATTGACTAATATTCTGCTAATTTAATAAACAACCCATTATTTATGTTGGTTGTCATACTGAGCTAGCATAAATCCTATGGTGTGAATGATTACAAAAATTTATAGTTGAAAGGATTTAGATGGACTAGGAGATACAAGGATATGTGGGGATGACAAATATGATTTTAGAGCATCAAAGGTAACTTGAATTCAACATCCCAAATATACTTTATCTTTACAAAGGAGCTTAGATAAAGGTAAATATTTGTGAATTTGGGAGATAAAGCATCTTATGTCATGAATATTACCTTGAAGGCTTCACAACTCAGTTATATCACAAGAAGGCAACATATTGACAACAGCAAAAAAATTGTTAGGGTTAATTTTAATTCATCTATGAGACACTATGAATCCTAACAACTCACTAGAAGTTACTCCAAAAATTTAATTATAAGGATTAAAGCAGATCTTATATTTTCTTAATCATTCAAATATGTTTTTAAGGTCCTTGACATAATCCTCATGCTTGAGGGATTGTCCTAGATATCATCCACATATTCTTCCGTAGTAACATGCATCATGTAATGACATATGTAGGTCATGAACTAGTAGTTGTTATATAATTATTAAGGCCATAAGGCATGACCTACTATCAAAATACACCTCAAGGGGTTATGAAGACAGTGTTATCTTGATCTTTGGAAGTGATTTTAATTTGATTATATCTCAAAAAATCATTTATGAGGCATAACATTCCACAAATAGCAACAAAATCTACAATCATATCAATATTAAGAAGAGGAAAGCCATCCTTAGGACAAGCTCTATTGATATCCCTAGAGTTGGTACAAACACACATGTTGCCCTCTTTTTTAGAAATAGGGACAATGTTGGAAATTTAATTAGAATAGTCAATGGATTTTATAAAATCCACATCAAGGAGCTTCTACAATTCCTATTTAATAGGTATGGAAATTTTAGAATACATTATGTGCTATTTTTGTTTGGTGGGTTTAGGGTCTGGCTGCACAACAAGATGGTGAACCACCAAAGAAGGATCTAGGCTAGGCATATCTACATAGGACAATGCAAAGATGTCACTAAATATCAGTATACTCTTTGTGCTCCTAGAAATTTAAAGCTTTTTCAAGTTTAAATATTTTAGAGATGTCATTAGAGTCTATATTAATGTCTATTATCTCCTCAATTAGAATTTTAGACTCATCTTATAACTAAGGAGGTGAAAGAAATATTCATAGGTTTTCAAGGTCTATAGGATCTAAGGATGAGTTCTCATAGGTGGATGAATGTGAAGTAGGTAGGTTAGAATATAGTGTAAGGTATTATATTTCTAGGAGTGTGAGAAAACTCCTCTACTTCACAAGCATCAATAGTGGAAATAAGCTCAAAATGCACCATAGTTAAGAGATTCACATTGGAAATGGTTACAAATTGGCTAGAACCTGAGCCTAAAAGAGATCAAAGTTCTTTATAATATTATCCCAACTTGACCCATGAAAAGAGATGGTATCAGAGTGGAAGTCCAAAAAATAAATTGGCTTTGTTTTCACTATTGAACAATATCAAAGTAGGAAAGAGTTTGCTCTTACTAGAAAATTAACCTATTCTACAATGACTAAGACAAAATTCAATTTATAAGGGCTATTTAATCATCTAATAATGATGACCTGGCCATTTACCTTTGTAACCCATATAAGCTAAAATTTTCTTGGGGATGGGATAGCAGGTTGACATATAGCATGAAGAATACTATCTCTCAACTGAGAAGGTATTAGTATCACTAATTTGTTCACCATTGGTAGTGCCAACACATACAATAGGATAAATCCATATTTATATTGTCATTCCTTTCTTAGAAATCAATTCTAAGGTTTAGGGAGAGAGGAAAAGAATGGCTAGTCCCAAGGTTATATCTTCATTAGGATGTTCATTAGCTTTTACTTGATTTGAGTCATTGTCTTGTTTAATAAGTTTTAAAATTTTGTGTTGATTATTACATAATTTAGTTGGTTCCTAGGTTTTTGAAGGATGGATGAAAGGACAAATTTTATTTTTGGCTTTCTTAGCTTCAATCATTTGGAATTAGGCAAATTTTTTGGGATCATTGGAGATATAAACTATTTTATTTAGATAATCATATTTAAGGCATTGGTGATGAGTGGAAGGGATAGCTTGCATTGCATGGATACATGGTAATATTGGAAGAATATTATAGGAAACATCACAAGGAATCACATAGAAGAGATAATTGAAAATATGCAGCCTAACTTTAATATGTAAAGTTATTGTATCGTTGGCTCCTCATTACTCATTATCAAAGGCTCAAATAATGAGGTTAGATGTTTGTAGGTATTTCTTGGTTAATCTAAAATGGATAAGGAATATTAAATTACATATATTAAGAACTAACCCATTATCAACAAGAATTTGCTTGATCAAGTTTTCACCAATGTTGCAAGTGATGTAAAGAGTATAATATCCTTGTAAAGTAGGCTGGGATATATATATATGTGTGTGTGTGTGTGTGTGTGTAGACACCCAAAAGTCACACATTATTGTTTCTACATATCCATAGGTGATTCCAGACATCCCTAGGCTATTGTAGGCTATTGTAGTCATGTGTAGTCATACGTAGTCAGGCGTAGTCATGCGTAGTCACGCGTAGTCATGTGTAGATTGTTGTAGTTTGCCATAGTAGCATGTAGACTTCTACATATGTTGCTTCATTAGCTTTTAGGTCCAAAACCCTAATAAGCCTTCAAAATCACATCCCTTGCATTGGGATATCCTTCAAAAACCTATTTGCACTCAATTGAGGCCCCCACGAGGTATTAATTGACAAAAAAAATTAACAAGTCAATTATAAAAATCTAATTTAATGTTGACTTCACTGAAGTCATATTTTTAGGGCAAAATTGATTAAAAGAACTCTTAATCCTTAATTAACACTAATTACATCCTCCCACATGTGTGTAATTAGGGTTAGCTAAGATATTTTCCTAAGAAACCCTAATCAAGTCCTAATTTGACTTAAGACCTCCTAACCCTAATTAGCCTTAATCCTTCCTCACACATGTGTGAGGATATGATATTTTCTATGAGGAATAGGAGACTTCCATGTCACAAACCCTAACCTAACTTTGGTTGGACTTCATCCTAGGGCTAGTTTCCTTAACCCTCCCCCCTACACCTTGCCATTTTCTATAAATAGTGGGTCTTAAACCCCTAATTCCATCTCTCTCCATTTTATGACAAGCACAGAAATGCTACCCAAATGCATACCAACATCTGATACAATGAACCCGAGTTTGAACAATAATATTACAATAGTTAATGAACCTTCCCACTGAAGGGTTTTTGTAGAATAGTTCTCAAGGTCTGATTCACCCCTTGCCCCATGAATCCGACATCAGTTTGCTCCCTAGGTGGCAAATTGGGTCTACAAAGCCCAAATCACCTCAGATTTGGTAAGTAAGATTCCTTTTGCAAATTTTTCAGCTTCTACATACTCCATTTTAGTTTTTATTATGTTTTTATAGTCATTTCATCTTCCTAAACATGGGGCCTAACTAAGGAAATCCCCCCAATGCACTAACCCCCTTTTGCAGGTTCTTCATAGGTTATTTAGTAGATCTGAAGAGGAAGAACATCATCAAACAAAAACCCAGTGGTGGACCACATATAAAGAAGCCCACCTACATCGAGGGATGATTGAAGACAACATCAAACTTGTTGTATCATTAGTAAAAGAAGAAATGGATAAAGGGCATCATGTCCCTATTGTAACACATATCTCTCAATATTAATGAAATACAACCTTTTTGTTTAATGCATTATTATTTTGTGTTAATGGATCAAATGTCGATTTCTACCTGTTTCATTATGTCACACTCGATGGGACCCCCAAAACAAAAAATGCTAGGTTAACCATTTCAAGTTGAATCTAACTTTGTTCTCTATTTTTTCTATTTTTCACAGATATCTCCAAAGCCCAAGGAACCACCCTAGGCCATCAAATTTAAAATTTGGATCCTCTAAATTGGATTCACCCCTGCCCCATGAACTAGTCACCAATTCACCCCTTGGGTGGCAATTTGCATTTAAGAGCCTCAAAAACTCATAATATTGGTTTCTCAAACCTCCTTGCAACCTCCATAGGCCTTCTAAACTGTCAGATATTAGATTTGAGCCTTCAAAACCTAATTTGTCCCCTGGGTGGCGATTTGAGCACATATGCTTCAAAAACCCCTAAATCCATAGGGGTGATCTCTTTAGGGGCCAATAAAACCCCCCATAGCATTAGAATGTAGGTAGGCCTCATTTTACACCTCTATTTTATAACACTTTGAAAGCACAAAGCATGCACTAGTCAAATAACAATTTCTAGGTGTAGATTTGCTTTCATTTCAAGTTTGTAGGATTGTTAAATTTTTTTTGAAGTTTCAAGACCTGCAACTTTCTAGCAACTTCTTTAAGTTTATTTTGTAAATAAATTCACATTTTCATTTTTGTTTCCCATGTAGTATAAGCCTACATTGTTTCCTCCTTGGTTTATAGTATCCATTGCTAAAAGAAGTGCACATTTCTAAAGTTTAAATTAGGATTTCCTAATCCCCTCTTCCATGTCATTTAATTTTTGAAGCATGTTTTAATGTATAGTTTAAATCAGGGTTTCCTAATCCCATTTTACTCCACACACTTGGATTGCATGTTTCCACACTTTGTAAAGTAGATTAATTTGTTTTATAAAGGCATCTAGGGCTAGACAATTTCTTTGCAAAGAATACAATTATCTAATAATTTTCTTTCAAAAAGGCATTAGGATTAGTTTTATTTTGAAAATGTAACTGGTTAGTTTCATACACTTCATACATCATTGAAAAAACACAAACCCACACACACTCATGTGGTACTTAAACAATTGGTGAGATTGTATTTCATTCTCAATCCATCACTCAAGACTAGTGTGGATCGAGTTTCACTCTCCATTAGCTCACCTCCTAGACACCTAGCAGCACCATAAGAGCATTTTTCTAGATTTCATCATCAAAAAATCTCGCTTTTGTGATTGGGCCCTAGATTTCATCACCAACGGTTACCTGCTGAGTGGGACATGATTTAGTGCCTTCATCCATAAGGCTAGTATAATTAGTGGAATTGGTAACTATCATTCTTGACTAAGCCCACCCGAGGGTGAAGTGAAAGCATGGGTATGTTGGTAGCAGGTCTTAGACAGTGCCACCTATCTTCATGAGAGGAATTTGTGAAATTGCTTCAGTATAGTGGGTTCCACCGCTTTAGGATATAATTTCACCGTGCTTTCCATATAGGTCACCAGTCGCACATTGTGATATCATTCTATTCTATGCATATTTGGGTGTTGCAAGAGGTTTTATATCGATGGCATTCCTGATTTG
Organism: Wollemia nobilis; assembly: GCA_028583015.1. NCBI lineage: Eukaryota > Viridiplantae > Streptophyta > Pinopsida > Araucariales > Araucariaceae > Wollemia > Wollemia nobilis. The sequence continues at coordinate 196,228 of JAQPPZ010001553.1, read as the reverse complement.
TTATATTATTCACTCCATTACCTATGATTATACATAGGGAGTATCAACATCACAACACATAAAACAAACAAAACACTTTTACTTTCTCAGCATTTATAATCGACTATGGTCTATCATTGTTTGCATGATCATTGATCGATCTCAACACATTACACTATATATTGTTTTACTACACATATCATGTCATTTGATTCATATTTACATTAGACATAGTTGAATCTGTATCACACAGGGTTTATTTCTAAAAACCCATTCACACATGTTACTATGCCTATGGTCACTCCCAATAAAGCACGTGAGCAAGCACACTTTATAGAGGATTTGTCGAACACTTCCTCTAGTCAACCCACTCTTACTCCTTCGATCGTGAAGGGGAAGATCATAGATACATCTGATTCATGCATGGAATATGATGTACAATTCACACACATGATTCCTCGAGATGAGATGTCAACCTTGATTGAAGCCCTCACTACTTCACTCATAGAGGATTACCCACTCCTTTCATCCCCATCCTCACCTAATCCATCGATCAGGTTCTATGACCATGTGATCTACACAGTACGGAGAAATCCTCATCCATTATTTACCATATATGAGGAGGTCATGCCTACTTCACCCACCTTTGCGCACCCCTTTTTCCAAAATCTATCTCAATCCCTTTTTGATAATGATTCTTCCCTCATAAATCATACCTATCCTGAGGTTGCATCATTCACCCGTACCGTAGGAATGGTGTTCGACCCATCCTCCTCTACTGTAGGAAGCCAAAAACCATCCTTTGAAACTGCACAATAGATTACTCCCCAACAGGAACCATAAACATTTCCTCAAACCTCACACCCATATTCTTCACAAGAGTATCAGCCATCATCTTCCCAAGAGCCATTTTTCACCATATCTGAAGGCACCTCTCAGTAGCCCCTTCAGACACAAGATGCACAAACTCAAGTGAAAGTGTACACATACACCTTCCCTTCAACCCATGCTCCTACTTTTGCAACTTATTCCACATTTTTGGTAGATTTTCCACAAATATCCTAGTTATCCAGAGTGTATGATACCCAACCTTTAGAGCCACCAGTGTTTGAAACAACTTTCAGGATACCGCCACCTCCTTATTTTCAATCTCTTTCCTACCTATGGATCAAGATCAACAACTTATCCACCCACATTGCCAACTTATTGCATGCAATTTAACTTCCCCACTTCCTACCTTCTAGGACAAAGATAGATGCCATCCTTTGATACCTCATCTCGACCACCCCTAGTATCAGTAGTTCCTACACCTACACCATTACCAGCTACACCTAGCTTCTTTATGCCTCCTCCAGCTTGGTCATCGCCACCCACAACCCAACCATTATAGAAGACTCCAAACCAACAAGTACCTACACCACAACCATATTCCTAATAATCATAGTACTATTATCCATAATAGACACCTACCCCACAACCTAGTGTACTCATAAAAATGACAACACATGTCACCCAGTACCCGTCTTATCATGATTAGGCACAAAAATATTCTCCATAGTACTACGAAGAACAACAATATCAGTATTTGCCATATCCACAGGGTTAGCCTACCATAGCCAAAATATGGCACCCAAAATTCAACTCTTACGAGATGAAGTTAAAATGTTGAACCTGTGCACCTTTAGCTATGGGCCACAAAAGCCCTGTTATGATGAACTGTGCAACGAGCCAGTTCACCCATCAGTTCCCATTCCTCCCTACCCCTATCACTTCAAAATACCAAAATTCAACAAGTATAGAGGTAAGGAAGACCCTAGAGAGCATGTGAGCAGTTACCGCTCATCCTTCTATCAGCTTCATAGTAGTCATCCCCTCATGTTGCATTTTTTTCCCTCTTGCTTGCTGGGCCAACATTTGATTGGTACAACATGATCCCATGCCATAGCTTGTATACCTTTGAACAGCTGGCCAACTCCTTTATAGAACACTTTTCCATCAACATCAAGAAAAATACCATATTTTATGATGTATTCACCTTAAGATAGGTTGATGACGAACCCATTACTAAGTTTGTTACCCGATGGAGAGCGACTATCCATGACCTTGTCCATAGCATCCCCACTTCGGAGCTCATGACACTCTTTTTCAAGAGTTGCCACAAACATATTTCCACATCCCTCCAACTTCACCAAATTTGCACTTTTAAAGATGCCATCTCATAAGAAAAAGTGATTGAAGACATTAAGGTTCAATTTGGGAAAATTAAGTTGAGATCCAAATCCAACTATAACCCCAACTTCTGCTTCAATAGGACCACTTCAATAGGACCACACCAAATCAACCTTACCTTCGGCCACCACAAGCCAACCAAGTCACATCCACTACCCTAGCGCCAACACCGACTCCTCTACCCTACACATCATAGCCACAAGCATCCCAAACCAATGCTATTGCCCCACCTCGACCACAACAATACCAAGGCATGCACCCACAAGTCCCACTGTGCAACCTCACACCATTATCCAAACCATTACTAGCTCTATTTCATAGATTATATGAGGGCAATTATCTTGTCCTACTTGATATCCGCCCATTGGATCCAAATATACCCAAGCCTCATGGGTATTAGCTCTTATGTCCTTTCTATTGATAACATGGCCATGATATTGATTCGTGACACTCCTTCCATGGGCAAGTTCAAGACCTAATAGATAGAGGCACCATTCAGGTATAAAATCCTCTAGCCTCATAGAATCAAAACTTAGGGATTTTTCAAAACCCTTTACCGGATCACAGAGGACCCAATCCTCCTAGATCTCTGAACAATCCCTCGGTACCACCTCTCAAAGTGAACAATGTCCAGCATGATCCTCCATCATGTGTTGTAGTAGGTATGATCAACCTTACTACGAGGAACCAACGATACCCATCTTGCCATACAACACCTATTGTTTCCCCACCATCCCAGTTTATATCACAATAAATACCTCAAATACCTACTATAGTACCAACACCACCTCAAAACGTGATTACCATCTGTGGTAGCCTAACCCATAAATTACGTAACGCCCCTATGTGGCTATTCATATTTGATCTCCTATAGTAGTCTCAACCCCATCGCGAAGCATTGAACAACATCCTAAGTTCCATTGACTTAGAGACTTATGACACGAATGCCTTTGTCAATTTTGTAGGAAACATCCCACAATGCCTCCAACCATCAATTAGCTTCCACGATCATGAGATAACAAAAATCGTTGGAGAAGGGGCAGATCCCCCTCTCCACATACAAGCCATGATCAATGATATCACCTACAAGCAGGTACTCATTGACACAGGCTCATCCATCATCATTATATCCACAACAACTCTACATCACCTACACCTCCCTCTAGCCCATTTTGCCATGCCTTCCCTAGACTTGCGTGCTTTTGATGGCTCCATGAGACCTACCATAGTATCCATAGTTTTACCTATTCGTGCAGTCATTCGTACAATCTCCATCCTTATTCATATCATCCAAGGAGAAATGCAATACAATATTCTCATCGGTCGCCCTTGGATTAGAGACATGCAGTATGCCCCATACACATTACATCATTGCCTCAAATATATCCACAATAAACTTGTTCACTATGTCCCAGTCGATGGAGACTCCTTTAAGTTTTGTAATGTCATAGACCTTCCCCCTGCACCATCATTTTCATCCTCCCAACTGTTCCATGTATATTCTCATCAGTCAGTAGGAGCATTGATATCCTCCCCAACTTCTACCTCAACATCCTAGTGTTCATCAAGAGCACAAGCCTCGACATCCACACAATTAGCACCATATTTGATAGAATCCAAAACCTCTAGCATGTTGTTCTCATCACCGTCCTTATGGCCTCCATAATCATCCCAACCTCTACTGTTCCAATTTCCACCTGTGGTGCCAAAACCACCATCGCCACCTGTTACATTACCTCCTCCACCCTTGCATACGAAATCCCCTATCCTTCCTACACCACAAACACCTACTCTTCCCTTTCAACCAAAGCCTAGGATGTTTACATCTCCACGTACCCTAGAACCTACGCCGATATCATCCCCCACACAGAACAAACATTCTATTCAAACTACAACAACCAGATGTCATGAACATGAACAACTGACATCCAATTCAGATGAAAAACTCCCACACCCTTCAACCGCTACCATCAGGGAATCTCAACTTTCTCCTTCCTCATATGATTTTGATACTCCACCTTATTGTGGCTACTCCACAACTCGCCCCAAAATTGGGGACCCACCTTTTCATTTTGGTATTTGGGTGTTTGCAGTTTGTTTGAAGTGTAATGATTTCGTGTTTTTGTGGGTTTGTAGTTGTCGTTCATCTTTTGTCGACGATTTTTATTGTCAAAAGTTATTGACAATTTTTATTGTCAAAAGTTATCAACAATTTTTTATTGTCAAAAGTTATCGATGGTTTTTATTGTCAAAAGTTGTCGACAATTTTTATTGTCAAAAGTTGTCAACGATTTTTTTTTGTTAAAAATTGTCGATGATTTTTGTCGTCGTTTTTCTGTCGACGAATTTTTGTCATCACTTTTTATCAACGATTTCTTTTCATAATTTTTGTTGCTGATGATATTTATCGTTATATTTGTTGTTAGCATTTTTATTATTATTATTTTTTGCGTTTTATTCCTTTTATTTGTGTCAAATAAAAAAATTTGTTATGTTGCTTTTATTTTAATGTTACTTTGTTGTTCCTTTTATGTGTTTAAAAGGAATGAAATAAAAAAAGTATAAAGCAAAATAAAAGGACTATATTCTGCATATTTGGGCTTTGACTCTTCTTCGGGAGGTCCAAGGTTCAAACCATGAAGTGGGCAAGGTTGTGGTGGCTTTGTGTTAAATTCTTTATTGATAAGTATAGCTCTCAACTTTAAGAGGGGTTATGGTTGGGAGGAGACTCTCAACCCTATACATCGGTCACATGGGATCTCTCACTATAACCAAATAAAATAAAAAAAATGAAAGTAAAATAATATTACATATATAAATAAAAAATAAAAGTTCAAAAAAAAAATTTAGCTCTTCCCATTTTTATTTCGCAGAGCTTCTTTAATTGTTCTTCATATATCATTTTCATTTAATTTGCAGTATAAGTATTGGAAGGTTATGGTTTCATTTTATTGGACTTGACATCCGAGTGTTAATATGGAACTAACCTGCCCTCCATTATGTTGTAGGTAAATGACTTGACTGGAGGGTTATGCGGCTACCGAGGAGCACCACACGGCTAACGGGACCATTACCGAAAGCTTCGACGGTATTGACTCCAAATAAACAAACCCTATCAGCAACATAGATGTGCCCGATGTGAGAGATTAAAGAAGCCGATGCGGACGTGACGATGACTATCGGGTGACTTTTCAAGGGGCAAAATCTAGATGCGGTCGGCAACAGAGGGCAGAATTCATGGCAACACCGGATGAAGTTCAATGCTACGTCAGATGCAATGACGTGCACAGTGAACGGTGATTTCTCGGACGCATGGCTCTTGACAAAACAATAGTGGGTGCCACAAATAACAGCAGACATCAATTGATACCGATATGGAGGGAGTTAAATTTGTTTTTTGTAACGACAAATCAAACATGGATGTATGTGCTGAGGTGTGCAGACATGTTCAGGGCCGCAGATTGATAAAACAGCAAAGTAATGCAGCCCAACGAAAGAAATTTACGTGGATGTTACGATAATATATAAAGACAAAACTATTTCATTTTTCCAAGCCTTGGTTGAATTAGAATAAAGTTTAATGGGGTAAATGAAGGTACTCGGGTGTGAAATTTTAGTCTCATATTAAAAGGATAAAGACAGTGCTCTTACATGTTGAACAAAGTAATTACATATGTTTCGAAATAGAAGGCTTTACGAAATAAAGAAGGGCCACTTGTCAAGAGCGTTATAAAATATGGCATCATACAATCATGACATTGGTAATGAAACAAAGATTTTGCATAGAATCAAAAATGGCAAAGTGGGAATGAAAAGAAATGCAAGGAAACGAAGAGCCATAAAGTTTCGGAAGACAATGAAACGAAGCATTTTCAGTCCAAATAGAGAAGGGAAAGTGAAGAGTCGATTTCAAAACTTTACATGTGCATTTTAGAGATGCATGCAAAAGGGGCTGGTTTTGGCAAGGCCAAGCGTTCCAGAAATGTAAAATGGCCTATTTTTAGTGCAAAGACATTTTTTCAGAAATGTGTGGCTTTGTTAGCAAGAAATGAAGGGATTTTTCTGCATGCAAAAATTTCACTGTTTATTTTTCCCTTTTCGGATTTCAAACTTATAGATGGAGTGTTATGCATTTTTTTTTGGTAAAAGTTGTTTTCGTACCCTAGGAGCTAGCACCTAACTTGTTTTGATTATCTTTGGTTTTATAGGATGGGGTGCCATCAAACTGGAAAAGCTTTGCATGTTTTCGTTTTCAGCATTTAAATTACTACAAATTTTTTATTTTTCTGTTTTTCAAATTTCATTTTACAATTGTTTTTTTAATTTTCAAGCATTAAAATAAAAATTAAAAAAAATTCAAAATCCAAAAATAATTGCATGGTTGCGTAGAATGTTATTCAAACTTCCATTACGCACTTAGACATTTTAGCTTCGGAGTCATTTTGTATTTTTAAAAATTCGTCAAAATTGCTGTTTTAATGCAGATTTTAAAAATTCAAAATTTCCAAATTTGTAATTTTTGGCCAAATTTCATATTTTCAGTTTCAGGTTTTATTCATGAGCCTATGATGACATTTTCTTCATGAAAATTTTAATGTTTTATGACATTTCACAAATTAATATTTTTTGGAGCAATAAATGCACCTTTTCTTCATGAAAATTTTGATTTCATTGAAGGGAGGTAATTTTTATATGTTATACTAAAAGGCTGTTTTAAAGCATTAAATTATTTTTCTTTATGAAAATCATTTCATAAAAGAGGGATAATTAAATGACATTCTAAAGTCCTTATTTCAAGGAAATGGATTATCACCTCTTTGTGAAAATCAATTTCACCAAAAAGGGGTAGTTTATTAATCATATCAAAAGTTATCTTTATCTTCATGATAAGAAGCTATACTCAAGGAGTCTATTCATCATTTATGATTCATGTTCATAGATAGATTTGATCTTTATTTTCACATTTAAAGTAGGGTTTAATGAAAGATAAAACTTTTTTAAAATCTACTTAATAAGGGAAGACAAGATTTATCTTAAAACCCTCAAGATAAAAGGAATTAAGGCTTCATCGTGGTCATATGAGGGCCAACTCACACTTGTTTTATTTTGGTTTCATGAACAATCATTAAAGTAGCATGGTAAAATAAACCAACATGTGCCCCTTGTTTACAGTTACTTGCAATCACTAAGGTATTCTAAGCATTAAATTGATACATCTTCATTTGAGATTACTACTACACATATGCAAATGCTAATATAACGGAGACCTTGGAGAATTTGTTTTGTCTAACTTCTTTGCAAGAGAGGGTTTTGGAATCCAAACCCTAAGGGAGACTGTAATTTCATAATTGGGTAAAATTAGCACTCAACACACTTCAATCGCTAGAGCGTACCACACCACGCATATCCATATTCATGACAAACTCTGGTCCAAGAGACTATAATGTATGCGACACCCATGTATGTGACCCCCCTATCTAGTCTACCTATGATTTTGGTCACCCTTCAGCCTCAATCCTTACCATTGGAACTGTCATACGATTAGGAAGTCTTGAAAACCATACCAACATTGTGTATGCAGAATTCAACTCTTTGATCCCCCACCAACTTCTCCACCACCATAATCTAGCTTTTGTGATACAGTTACACACCCATCCAACTCTCACTTTGCCCTGTGCTACCTACAACACTTTCATTGGCATGGATTTGGGTTAGGTTATTATGAGCAAGGGCTACGTACACCTATCAATCCTCATGTTCGATCACCCACCGATAAATCTGGCCTAGGTTACTGCCCAACCACCATCTATACATTAGAAGATGAAATCCAAGATTTATCCCTACATCCTCCTCCATGTCCAACACACACCTTGGAAGAGTACATCGATATGGATATCCTAGAAGATGCTTCTTCACCTAATTCCACCATCACAGTCCCCTACAACTTATTCCAGGAATCACCTACAACCGATACCTCCTTATTTTATGACATAGATATATTGGCAGAACACTTCGCTACTTTATCCCTATCTTCACCAATGGATCTCAACATAGTCCCTCTTGAGCCATCACAGACACACTTAGCCATGTTCTCGCCTATACATAGGCAACTACAGAGAGCAACTACTCATCCTTGCTCACTTATAGTCATTCTATCACCTCCCTTGAGTCTCTTGGGGTATGCACAAACCACCCAACCTTCCTCACCAGATTCCTCCCCACCTACTTCACCCACAATATCAATCAACATGGTTGAGGTATAAGTACATTCTCCTCTCCGTTACAGTCACCAGCAAATTCAAGATGATACCCCAAATCCAAATTTTATAGATCTCATGCATGTATCACCCATACCAGTGCCTTAAGATTTCCTACTCTCACCTCATGTCTTGTAGGCATAAAATGCTCCTTCTTCATCCACACCACCCCAAGGTCCTTAGGTACATCACACAGACGTCTACGTAGATGACAAATATGAGTTTAGTGAGGCCATTGATGACCTTAACCTCATCCTCATCCCTAAACAATTATGTGATAGATCTTGTATGCTCATTGAAGACACTATCAATGTCGACATTGGTGATGATCTTGAAAATCCCCACATCCTTAAACTAGCTGCTAGTATCTCACTCAAGGAGCACATTGCCTTTACAAAATTCCTTCACAAGCATATCTGAGTGTTTGCATGGTCATACAAAGATATGTCAGGACTTGACCCTACCGTAGTGGTTCATAATCTCATACTCGACCCTACTACCAAATCGATGAGACAAAAGCTACGATGCATGCATCCAACTATCATGTTGATAGTTAATTTCAAGCTCCAAAAGCTTCTAGACATTGATTTCATTGTACCCATAAACTATCCTAAATGGGTATCCAGCATGGTCCCCGTACCTAAGCCATCCTATAAAGTTTGTGTTTGCACATATTTTCATGATTTAAACAAAGCTTATCCCATAGAAAACTTTCCCCTACCTAACATTGATTCCCTTATTGACGCTATTGCAGGTCACAAGATGATCTCCCTCATGGATGGATTTTCAAGATACAATCAAATCAGAATCAGCCTAGTCAATCAACACAAAACCTCCTTTACAACACCCTGGGGGACCTTCTGCTATAAGGTCTTGCCTTTTGGCCTTAAAAACATTGGGGAAACCTACCAACATGCCATGACCTATATATGCCATGACTTGATGCACAAAAAAATTAAATATTACGTAGATGATCTCATTGCTAAATCCAAAAAACGTGTTGACCATCTCGAAGATCTTTGTCAGATTTTTGATTGATTATTAGAACACGTGTGCTTGAACCCAAAGAAGTTCATATTTGGTGTTGCCTCGGGTAAGATACTAGGATTCATTGTCTCCCAACAAGGCATTGAGGTTGATCCTGGTAAGGTGAAAGTCATCATCGAGATGCCTCCTCCTACCACATTAAAGCAATTACGCATCCTCTAGGGCAAGATCACTTCTATCTGTAGATTCAGAGCATAATTATCCAACAAGTGTCAACCATTCAACCATCTCCTACAGAAAGGAGTAAACTTCAAATGGGACAGTAACCATCAAGAAGCATTTGAATCTATCAAAAATTACCTTACATAACCACGAGTTATGTCACCACTGCATCTAGAATTACCATTGATTTTATACATTTTGGCCACAAAGATTGTGCTAGGTACACTTCTAGCTCAAAATAATGTGCTTGACAAAGAGCAAATTATCTATTACATTAGTTGTATGCTAGTTAGTTAAAAAACAAGATATGGATACATGGAAAAATTATGTTTAGTAGTAGTATTCGCTACTCAAAAACTGTGCCACTAAATGTTAAATCACACAAATTTTGTCATTGCTCGAGATAATCCCCTTCGATACATGATGAACAAGAGTTATCACAATTCACGCACATCAAAGTGGATCATGCTCTTAACTAAATTTGACCTTGAATTCATATCTCAAAAATCCATCAAAGGGTAGGTCATCACCGACCAACTAGCCGAAACCCCTTTGACTGACGATCAACCCCTCATTATTCAGCTTCCCAATGATTCTTTCCACATAACCAAAGCTAAAGAATATGTTGAAATCGAAGTCGTAGTTGACCTCACTTTGTTCTTCGATGGCTCTAGATGTCTCCATCCTAGGGGTGTAGGCATTGTCTTCTTCACTCCTAAAGGAGAACCACTCCCCTTTTTATTCAAACTCAATTTCTCTTGTACCAATAACAATTTAGAATATGAAGCCCTAATCCTAGGACTAAAACAAGCACACTCTATGTACATTAAATGCCTCCACATCATAGGTGATTCACTCCTAATAGTCAATCAATTGTAGGAACTCTAGCTATGCAATTGCCCAGTCCTCCAATAATATAAGAAAATTACACAACTCCTATCTCAAATTGAGTGGTATGACCTCGAAGCTGCTCCATGATAATCAAACTATTTTGCAGACACTATGGCCTCCTTAGGATCCCTCATTCTTCAAAACCCAACATCTAACACAACATCTGTATCCATCCATACACTTACTTGATCTGCTATATCATCCATGCCTCCTACAGAAGATGGTGGTGTGTATGTGGTAAACACTGAATACCATGACCCATGGTTTTCACAAATTAAATATTACATCAAGTTAGGTTTCCTACCATGTGATTTACCCCACACTCAATGTTGAACCTTCAAACAAAGAGCAATCTGCTACAACTTTTTGGGGGACATCCTTTATCATCGTAGCTATGACAACATGCTCCTACGCTTCCTAGAACCACAAGAATCACAATGGTTTGTACAATAAAGCCATGATGGTACTTGTGGTGGCCATTTTAGTGGTATGGAAATCACCAAATGCATCCTTTTATAGGTTATTACTGGCCCAAAATGGAGCATGACTGCTGCGAGTATGTCAAGCGTTGCATCAAATACCAACAACATGCCAACCTAACACACCTACCATCTCAAGCACTTCAACCTATCTAGTACATGTGGCCTTTTTACCAATGGGATGATCTAATTGGAAAAATTACACCAGCTTCCTCAAGCAACCACAAATTTATCATCACTACAAAAGAATATTTTACCAAGTGGGTTGAAGCTATCCCACTGGTCCAAACTATAGGAGATAAAACTACAACATTCATCATAGATCACATCATATGTCATTTTGGAATTCCCTCCCAAATCATTTTTGATAATGGGAAATCATTTAAAACAAAACTATTCGAGCCCTGTGTGACAAATTCCACATACATCATAGTTTATCTACCCCATACTACCCCCAAGGTAATGGCTAGGCAAATGCCATGAACAAAACCATCTAGTCCATTCTTCGTAAAACTAAATCAGAATCTCATCGGGACTGGCATAATAAAATACCCCTAGCCTTGTGGGCATATTGTACAAGCATTTGTACTCCCACTATGGCAACACCTTTTTCACTTGTATATGGGGCTGAAGCTATTATGCCCCTTGATATTAAGATACCTTAAGGATATCTATGAAATATTTCATCGACAATGACACTGCTCACCAAGCTTGTCTATATCAATTAACACTTCTCGATGAACGATGCATCCATACAATCAAGCTCACACGAGTCTATCAAGATCACCTTCACTGTGCCTACAATAGTAAGGTACATTAGTGTGAGTTCAATATTGGTGACCTGGTCCTCAAAGAAAACTAGCAAATCATGAGTCAACCTCACTAGCAATGTGATAAATTCACCCCAAATTGGTTGGGCCTATTCATCATCACACACAAATACAATTTAGGAGCATATCATCTAGTCAATCTTGAAGGCCTTAACGATATTGAACCCATCAACATATTGCACCTTTGTGCATTCAATGCTTGATGCGTAAACACATTCACCATCATGAGTGACACACATTACTAGTATTAAATCACTAAGCACATCACCATGTAGATCTATTACTTTGTTTTATTATTTCACTATATATGTACTTTCATTGTTATGTCATTTTTATGCTATAGGTATTTGTTTTTCCTTTTATAGGCCTCACATCATTAGTAGGAGAGTACTACAACATCCTCACGCACCACCATGTAGGACCATCCACAACCACAACATGTACCGATCACATTTGTTGACTTAGCCTAACTACCAGCTACCCTTCACACTAGACAATCTTCTCATTCCTCCCATTCAAGCCATCATACCTCACCCTGATGCCTTTCACCTTACCATTGAGGTTCATCCTTTTCACCCCATTTAGGAGACAACCAAGTCACCCTATCCTATTTTGATGAAAAAAAGGAAACATCCCATCCTCAAGAATAGGGGTCACCATCTCACCTATCTGACGATCTTAGGAATCCTTATTCTCCCACCAATTTACCACATCACCCTATTGGAGCATAGCATCCTTGTAATAGAGGGTACACCTCTCATCTGGCCTATTTGTCATGCCTACCAGCCCCACTTCCTAGTGGAGAGTCCATCTACGCCCAAGCCTTGCAAGATTATGCGACTCAAACTGCCCAAAAGAGTCACACACAGGCCCCCTTTCCATTTGTATCACTGCCCAGAGCCATCCCCTATGCCACCTGACTTAAGATTCCACCTTCATCATTATGAGGCATATCACCCTAGAAAATTCTATGATCACCATAATCATTTCACTTTGTTGCCTCATCATCCCAGCCTCATCTATTTTCTACCACGCATCAGGTCATTCCATATGCATTAGAATCTTGATCGCCACCATCCTCGATACCATCACCTCAACACCATGAGATACAACATATCCTATCCCGTATCGAGGCTCTCGAGTTGCATATGAGCCATTGCTATTTCCATGTTCATCCATGTTAGTCTCCCATAACCCGTACATCCTCACTATTACATAGATCTATTCCTTGATTCCAGACTCAACCCCATGCTATATCCCTGACCCATACCTCCACTATCAAACCACCCTTCATCTAGGACCCGTTCACCACCAACAAAATCATACATTTATCCTATGCTTATTCCATTCACACTGCTATCCAAAATTTTTTACCATCTTATGCATTAGGGCCTTATTGACCTACCTGAGATACAACCCATTGATCCCTCATGTGCCAAACCATGAAATTACAATGAGATCCAGTACTGCATCTATCACTGCCAACTAGGTCATGACATCGAAGAATATCAATCATTCGAGAACCTGGTTCACCATATATTTCATGGTGATCGAACCCCATCATCGAAAGGTTCCCTCCCATTTAGTCGACTTCTAAGTCCACATCGCATTACCACCAGAACCTTACCACCTTGCAACACTCTGATAGTGCCATCCTGATACATCCACAACATATCCAACTATAGTAGCAGTCACAATCCTAGCCACATCATCACTTCACTGTCCCACTCCCGATCAGACGCATGCCACTTCACCTGACAGTAGTTCTAATTACTTTTCTTTTTTTTTCTTTTTTTACTTCTTATCTATGCTGACTCACTTCTATTCTATCTTTGTTGGCTTTTGGTAATCCCCTTATCTTGATCGGTTACCAAAGTCTATTTCTTCTCACTTCTTCCTTTTATACATTCTACTCATACATCTTCCTTCTCTTGGTGACTATTACATACACCTGTACAACTCACAACTCATACACTTATTATACATACACACCCCACATGTTGGTACAACCATGATCATAACATCACACTTTTTTTCATCATTACATATTTTACTTATATATAAATAGGTTCTTCTAAACTTATCCTTCTACACAGCGTAACCTTCCTCTTGTAGATATCACATTTCTCCCACTTGCATCATTTACATTTACATCCATTGCACATATCCATATGTTTTTCACTTAAACGTTAATTCATGTTTGTACATTCTCCCCCAAAATGCACCTTCGAAGGAGTAACAAAGGCACTTGTTAGCATCACCACCTGGATGTCCATTCCCCCTTTTCAGGATCAAGGTATACATAGGTCTCGTGTTCAACTTTGACTACTCTATAGTTCAGTCAATCCAGTGTTACCCATAGTTGTTGAGTCTTGTACATTCTTCTTATGGTCCTTTAGTCTGGTTCAAATTCTCTCATGGACCACTCACAACAGGTTACACATTAAACAATTTTGAGTTTAGGAAAGAGGAAATCTTGAGTAGATATCACCATCTAACGAACGGTATCCCATGCTCACCCTATCGCTTACATGGTCAACATACAACCTAGGAATAAACAAAGGGATCAAGCATAAGCAAAAATAAATTATTTTGTAGAAAACAAAAGTCATCGCCCATACAAAAAGAGCACCACAAAAATACAAAAGAGCACCAAACAAAAAAAAAAAAAGAAAAGAAAAGAAAAGAGTACCACAAAAATAGGTCAACACTAGATGAGGGGGCAGAAAACAAAAGGAAATGCCTCTTGATATCACCCATGTTATGCCTATCTCCTTTGGTCCTTAGGTTTAATATAGCACCATGGGATGATTTCCATCACTAGCAATAGGCTCCAAGAGCCTACCTACCAGTAGAATAGTATTACAAGTGGCAACATATCTGTAACATTAGCATCTTGCTTTTGTATAGATCACTGTTGTGGATGGATGAGCTAGCTAGTCCAGTTATGTCTATAATGGGTTAATCCTACCTCCCTCAAAATGGATAAATAATCCTTACACATTCACACACAGGTCTAAGATAGATTTTGAACTAGACCGATTATGTTATAAGTTGCCACAAACACTTGTATAGCTAAGGGTATGATATTTGATTGTCACAACTACATTGGTCAAAACCATTACACATGCCTTAAATTATCTAACATCCGTGAAATCATGGAATGGATCTCATCTATATAGGTATATGCCATGATACAAGTGCTTCCTTGGTGTATTTCAGTATGTCCATACATGCATCCATGCATCTATGTCATATACATTTAGTACACATTATAGTTATGCATTCATCCTACATGTATTTTAAAATCAAATCACATTATCACATTTCATCCTACATGCATTTCCATATCAAATCACATTACTGCATTCATCCTACATGCATTTCCATATCAAATCACATTATTGCATTCACTTTACATGTACTCCCTAAAAAATCACATCTAATATTACATCATATTATATTAAAAATATAATCATCATACTACTCTACAATTCATTCATACCATATAACGATGATAGATCTAAACCATGTCACACATGTATATCTATTTATCATACATAACTACAAACTATGTCATGCTAATCCATGCAAACATAACAAAAACAAATTTCAAACCATCAAAATGACACATGTATATATAATAGCCAAAATTGAAATGTATATATATATATATATATATATATATATATATATATATATATATCATCAATACAAAATACCCAAAGGCTATAATCTGGGACCATGCCCATCATCATATAGCATCAAAAATACCCGTAGGCTACAATACATAAGAAATCCTAACTCCCACTAGGAGTCTCCTCGCATCCCTGATGGCTCACCCGCATATATGTGGACCTGCTTGACTTTACTCTAAACTCCAAAACTAAATCCACAACAGGTTGATCTCGCACCTCAGCTCTAGCACCCACCTGGCCCACTATAGCAGCACTACGCTGACTCTGATGTGAAGGTTCCCACACTCGCAACCGTTACTTAGAATGTGATACCACCTGATCATAATCAGGAAGAGGAATCCCATGCACCAATAGAGTAGTCTCACATAATATATTCTTGGTAGTCTCCACAACCAATTGACCAGTCAACCTCTCAATAGTCTGCTCCTGCCTAGCCATCCTGGCCCTCATCTGCTCCACCTCAACCTCCTACTATTGAACTCTATCCCGTAGTCCCTATGCCTCCTCCTCCACATCTTGCCTCTCTAATATATCAATAGGAATCTACTATGCCATCCTAGCAAATGCACCAATATCAATGGTGTCATTGATACCACCCATAGTGGTTGCCCCGCCTCTCTCCTCCTCGGCTCCAACAACCTATCTCATACCCATGTCAACATATATAGGAACCTCCTCCACCCTCACACCTTGGGTGCTCACTACACCACCCAAGCGATGTTGCGACCATCGTAGATAAACCTCCTACTCACCACCAACCACATCCTCTTCCCTAGCCTGAGCTCCCCTACTAGCTCTCCCCTTCGGTGGAGGTGCCCTAGCATCAGGTTCCACCCATCGATCAACCACACCTCTCCAAAGCTTCCAACTCTATAGTTCCCACTAGGCATCAAACTTTAGAGTCGTCCTAACATCTCCTACATCTAGGATAACCATAGAAAGGTCTTTCTCCCCAATCCAAGGAAAAACAATAGGACATTCTCCTCTATCTCCCCATCACCTTAAGTAAATGATGAGAGCCCATGGAACATCCTATCGCAATCCAAACTATCGCCTAATTCTATCAAACTAAAAGTATTCAGTTTATCGAGTATACCACACCACCAACCATATACCTTATCGGATGGCTCGTAGCTACTCATCATCCTCATCCCAACTTACACCACCCAACCAAGACCTCCATATGATGTCACCGAAATTTAGGTCTCCAAAATTACCCCTCCATAATAGTAGGTCACCCTCATGTGACCTCTTGATACCCTTCTATGCCTCTATACTCCATCTCAAAGCATAGGGAAAATACTCCTTGCCCTCCACATGTATAGGGTGAGGCAATAAAGATGGCCTCTTAATAGCTAGGTGTTCCCATACCCACACATGCAACAAAGGAATCACACTCAATCTTGTCCTCCTACCATGAACTACATCATGTAGCTCCCTATACACTTGAGTCAATAGTGTAGGTGCCCATACAAATACAACCCTATGCTCCACCAAATCACTCACCACATCTAACATGTTCCAAGTAAACAACACCCCAAAAATATCAAGCAATACATAGGCAAAGATCATCATCATGGTTGCACACTATCAATAAGAGATATCCTTCAATCACAACCACTCATAATCCATTTTAGAAGTGTCTATGGCTCTCCACTCTACCCCAAATAATCACTCCAACATAGCCTCCTTGTTGTCATTAGCTGCTACCCTCACCAGAACACCCTCAATCGATAATCTATAAATCTGGTAAATATCCTCCAAAGTAAGGGTTATTCCCCTAGTGGGAAAATAAAATGTGTTCCTATCTACATCCCACCACTCACATAACGTGGATACATATGCCATGTTGGTGTGTATACTATTACACTCCCACACACCTCGAAACCATATATCATCTAACCACTTCAGCTCATCCATTGTGTTCATCAACTTATCAAAACCCTTCTTCATTTGTTGTACACGATGACGAGGTTCGACCATATTCATCTATTCATCCATAATAAAATACAACAAAACACACATTAGTAATCCATATAACAATGTAATCAAATAAAACTTCATCAATCAAAATTTACAAATTAAAGTTATTTAATTTGACATGCACTTTGAGACAAAACAGTGCACAATTCACATGACAAAATACATCGACAAAATAGATGTATATTTGGATACCCATTTTGTTATTTCATGGCAAAATTTCAAACAGATGTGATAAATAGTACATATTTGACTCCCAACAGTCAAAAATAGAATCAACCACACATCCACTATGGCATGAAATTCAAAACACGACCAATTTATTCAACATACAAAAAAAAAATACATTTTTGGATACCCATTTGCCCACTTAGCAATAAATGTGTTGACAAAATTCAAAAATAACATACCAATATACATAAATATTAAAGTCAACTTTACCATGAATACACCAAAACTGAACACACATCAAAACACACAATCCAAAAAATAACAGTCATATTTTTGGATACCCATTTGCCCACTTAGCAGTGAAAGTTCAAACAGATGTAAAATATAGATTAAATCAAGTTCCCTACAGCTCATTTTTAGTCTCACATTACCTACACCTTGGCATGCAAATCAAAGGCAGGCCAAATGAAGTCATCTACAAAAACAAACAACATTTTTGGATACTCATTTTGCCCTTATAAGGTATTTTTTCATCAGTTTCCAAAAACACTACCTCTAATATAGTAGATCTAACAATCAAAATTTACTATTTTACACCCAAAAACAACATATTCTAAAATCATGCCAAACAAAGGCCAGAAAATATAACAGTCGCATAACGGGATACCCATTTCCCACTTTTGCAAACAAAATGCAATAACATTTTACGGTTAGTACACTGTTACTTCAAAAATAGACGGTCAAACTTCGCACCTACTCTACCCATTACCCAGTAAAACTAGCACCAAAACAAGTCCAATTTAGAAACAGATCACGTTTTTGGGTACCCATTTGGCTTGTTTATCACTATGTATTCAAATTTTAGTTAAAAATTACAAAAAAAATTACAACATGATTAAAACCTCCCCCCATCATTCACATTTCCCAAGAAAAATAAAATAAATTCAAAAAAAGATAAAGAACACCTATCGGTGGGTCCCCATGCCTGCTACCCACTGCCCTGCGTTCCCTCGTCATTGTTGCCATTGAAGTCATCAACCCCGTTCGCCTTGCATCGTCGAATGCTCTCACAAGTCACTTTCCAACATCTCCCTCTGTCAAAATGAACCACCTCCAAGGAAATTAGGGATTAAATAGGCCTTAATCCTCGATTCACCCCCTGAGGGGAGAAATCAGATCCAATTAGCCCCCTCAGGTGGTGATTTAGGTCAAAATTGCCCCCCGGGTGGTGAACTCAACCAAAACACCCAAAAATCACCCAAACTACCCCAAAAACCCTAAGAAAGCAGGCACATGTCCTCCAAAACCCTAGGAACTTTCCAAATTTGTTTTCTAACTTAATTTCCAATCATATTCATCATGCATTGGTATCTTATCAATCACTACATCATCAAATAACAACATTCTAGTCGCCTCATTTTTTATTCCTCATTTGAGGGGGTCCATTCATATCCAAAGTTAGCTTTGCATACAACCACAACATCAAAAATTCAAAAGTGTGATTAGCACATTTTTCTACAAAATGTTTTGCTAAATATTATCATACGATTATAATCTCAATCCCAAACAGACATGGGTTAAATCAAGAGAGTTGTGTGTAACAATGGAAAGGTCACTTTGGCATTCATGGTACACAATGAATGACACGGTTGACTAATCCTAGCACAAAATTTGGAAAAGGATTTCACAACCACACTGATATGGTCACAATTGAATAATCCAAATTTTAACTAACTCAAATGGTTTGACACTTGTCACCATGGTCTCATCAATCAGTCAACATCAAAGATTTAGTTAGGTTTTTTTCCTAATTATACTTTTGGACCACGTTGATCTAGTCGCAAAAGCAAAGTAGTCAAAATTTGCTATTCTCAAGAAACTGGTATGGCATTGAAAATGTCATATAGACTCAGCAAAATCACAACATTGCATCCACAATCATCCATTTCCATTTACCGACATTGTTTTTATTTCTTTCCTCTTCTTCTTATTTCCTTCCTCTTTTCTTTCCCCTGGACATCTAGTTAATGTTGTATGGTCATGCTTCGAGTGGCTACATACCTTTGATTGAATTTCATTCTCTTCTCTTCTTTCCCTTGGACATCCAGTTAATGTTGTATGGTCATGCTTCGAGCGACTACATACCTTTGATTGAATTTCATTCTCTTCTATTATTTCCCCTAGACATCTAGTTAATGTTGTATGGTCACGCTTCGAGCAAATACATACCTTTGATTGGATTTCATTCGCCTTCTATCCCTTTTCTTTCTACACAAATCTTTCACATTTTTGTATTAAAATGTGTTCCACACAATATAGTACAAAAAGGGGCAAAATATAGACATCCAAAAGTCACACATTGCTATTTCTATGTATCCATAGGTGATTCCAGATATCCCTAGGCTATTGTAGGCTATTGTAGTCATGCGTAATCATGTGTAGTCAGGTGTAGTCATGCGTAGTTAGGCATAGTCATGCGTAATCAGGCATAGTCATGCGTAGTCAAGCGTAGTCATGCGTAGATTGTCGTAGTTTGCCATAACAGCATGTAGACTTCTACATATGTCGCTTCATTAGATTTTAGGTCCAAAACCCTAATAAGCCTTCAAAATCATATTCTGTGCATTGGGATATCCTCTGAAAATCTATTTGCACTCAATTGAGGCCCCATAGGATATTAATTGACAAAAATAATTAACAAGTCAATTCCAAAAATCTAATTTAATGTTGATTTCACTTAAGTCACCTTTTTAGGGAAAATTTGATTAAAAGAACTCTTAATCATTAATTAACACTAATTACATCCTCCCACATGTGTGTAATTAGGGTTATCTAATCCTTAATCCTTAATCAAGTTCTAATTTGATTTAATACCTCCTAACCCTAATTAGCCTTAATCCTTCCTCACCCATGTGTGAGGATAAGATATTTTCTATGAGGAATAGGAGACTTCCATGTCACAAACCCTAACCTAACTTTGGTTAGACTTAAGCTTAGGGTTAGTTTCATTAACCCTCCCCCTACACCTTGCCATTTTCTATAAATAGTGGGTCTTAAACCCCTAATTCCATCTCTCTCCATTTCATGAAATAAGCACAAAAATGTTGCCAAAATACATACCGACATCTGATACAGTGAACCTGAGTTTGAACAACAACATTACAACAATCAAGGAACCTTCCCATCGAAGGGTTTTTGCAAAATAGTTCTCAAGGTCTGATTTGTCCCCTGCCCCATGAATCCAACATCAGTTCACCCCTCGGGTGGCAAATTGGGTCTACAAAGCCCAAATCACCTCATATTTGGCAGGTAAGCTTCCTTTTGCAGTTTTATCAGCTTCTACATACTCCATTTTAGTTTTTATTATGTTTTTATAATTATTTCATCTTCCTAAATATGGGGCCTGACTAATGCAAGCCCTCCAATGCATTAACCCCCTTTTACAGGTTCTTCAAAGGTTATTCAGCAGATTCGAAGAGGAAGAACATCATCAAATAACAACCCGACATTGGCCCACATATAAATAAGCCCAACTACATCGAGGGACGATTGAAGACGACATTGAACTTGTTGTATCATTAGTAAAAGAAGAAATAGATAAAGGGCATCACGTCCTTATTATAACACATATCTCTCAATATTAATGAAATACAACCTTTTTGTTTAATGCATTATTATTTTGTGTTAATGGATCAAATGTTGATTTCTACCCATTTCAATATATATATATATATATATATATTGCTTGATAATAAGGGGTTGTATTAGGTTCCCCACCCTTGAAAATTTTCATTTCTCTTATTTAGAGCTTGAGAGTTTACAATTAGATACACTTCTCATCTCAATTGAGATGCTATAGCTAGAAACCTACATCATTTTACATAAAATATCTGAATTCTTGATTTTCATTTTCTAGATCTTTTCAAATATCTATTTGAATACAAAAAATCCATAATTTGGCATCTTTCTTGACATATTTCTATAGCAACTTTCACAATGCCCAAACTTTACCTCTACTATCTATGCCTTGCATCGTAGTAGAGTAATATTTCTAAAACATCGCACTATCATAGTCTACTTTACCAAATCTGGATTGCTAGTTTCCTTCTTGAAACACAAGTGCAACCACAAAAATTATAATAAATAGTCTAAATGAAAACACATTATTATTACAAAATAAAACATATATTACCAATGGAAAACTTAGGAGTAAAACTTAATCATTAATTGATTTAGGCAATCAACATTTTTTGTCAGCTTCAACTAAACTTTCTACTTCCTCTAACCATGGAAAGGAATATTTAACTTCACAATCCTCAATCAAAATTCCTCTATTGGTTGGCTTATCTGCACGTTTATTTCCTTCCCTTAATATATGTGTAAACCTAATTTCTCTAAACTCTTTAGCAAGATCTTGAATTTCCACAATTATATCTTGTATGTTCCATGGAATCTTTGTTTTCCTCAAAATTGTATTTATTACTATGAGAGAATAACCTTCCATCCATACTCTATTCCATTTCATTTTTTACATGTTTTTAACCCTTTTAAAGCTGCCCAGACTTCAACTTCATTATTTGTCTTAAATCCACTATTGAAAGCATAATGAGACAAAATCTATCCTCTATTATTTCTAATTATTCCTCCTCCTCTTGCTAGTCTTGTATTTCCTTTAGATGTTCCATCAAAATTCAATTTAACCCACTCCATATCTAGTGGTTTCCACTTTATATTCTTTACCTTATTTTTGCTTCTCTTGTACCCAACATCATAATTCTATTTAATGACTTGACTCCATCTATCAAGACTCTCTGCTTCCAAATTAGGAATTGGGTAAGTTGATAGAGTTGGTTTAGACTCCTCTATGGCTAAACATATCTTCTTTTTTATTACCTCTAAACTTATTTCCTTTCCTTTAAATATTCTTCTATTTATTTCTAGCCATATAGTCCAAAGTATTGCATATTTTGATATATCCCATATTGTCTGCAAAGCCTCACTTTTATAATTGCTCTACCATTACTTTAATTAATATTTAATTATGTTATTCATCATCGTGTATTTACCATACATATTAAGAATCCATTGCCATTTATTATAAACTATTGAGCAATGTCCCAAGAGATGGTCAATACTCTCCTTATTATAGAAAATACATTGAGAGAGGCCATGAAAATCCCTTTTCATAAGGTTATCCCAGGATAAAATTATTCTATGACCTACTAGTCAAAAGAACATTTTAACTTTAGGAATGCTTAGGCTATCCCAAATATCTCTCCATATTCTAGTGATATTATTATTATGTTGGTGTTGAACATTATATCCACTTCTTGTTGTGTATTATTCTGAGCTATTCAACTCCAAAATCAATTTATCCTTGGCACCCCTCAGAATAATCACAATTGTTATCTTTCTACTCAATTGCCTCCTAGCATTAATGTCTTGTATGATTATAAAAAAAATATTCTTTCCATTTGTATCTTCCTTCTCTATCCTTGTACTAAATGTCTAAAACCCTATCACTGTATTGTTTTTGAAGCAATCTCATCCCAGGTTTCAAAACTAGATCTAAATTGAGTGGTTTTTTATCACACCAAGTATTCATCCAAATAGAATTTTTTTCTCCAATTTCCACCACCCATATTAAACCTTTAATCATAAGATCAATAGATATTTTTAAACCATTCCAAAGAGCAGAACCATTTGGGAGAGAGAATTTAATAAATATTAAACTTGGGTCATTGGGATCAACATACGTAGAAAAATTCTTGCCCATTATTTTTTACTCTCTTTGTACAATATCCAGATAACTTTTTTCCTAAGAGCTAAGTTTGCATCTGTAAGATCTCTTAAACCAAGACCTCCCCTAGTTTTTTCATCACACAACTTGCTTCATTTTACCAAAGGAAATTTCATTTTATCATGTACACTTGACCATAAGAAGGAACACATAGTAAAGATTAAACTTTTTTCAACTGATTTTGGCATAGAAAACAATGATATATAATATATTGGAATGGCTTTTAAGACTGACTTAATTAAAAACACTCTTCCTGCTAACGATAACCATCTACCTTTCTAAGCTGGAAGTTTATTTTAAACTTTACTAATACTGGATTCCATAAATCTATCCTCATTCTCCCCTCAAATAAAGGCATTCGTAGATAATTTGTTGGTAAATATGCCTCCTCCATTTGAATCAACCTACAAATTATTAATTTTTTACCCTAAAGCTCTTTCGTACTATTTTAAAAATTTATTCAAAGCTCTGGCCTCATTTATCCTTGCCCTTCAAAAAAGGGTTGTATCATCTACAAAATATTGATGGGTGATGTTTTCGATGTAATTACTAAGTGTCCCAAGAAACTCCTTACATCAATTTGATTTTTTGGAGGAGGAAGGTTTTTAATGACTTCCACATTTTTAGGATCAACCTTGATCCCATAAGAGGAAATATGATGACCAAGGACAATCCCTTCCTCCATAATTAAGAAGCATTTATCAGGATTAAGAGACAGAAGGTATGTTTCACAACATATCAAAACTTTTTCAAGTTGTTATAAGGTATACTCAAAACTATCTCCAACCACTGTGAAATCATCCATGTAAATTTCTACACTCTCATTTGTCAAATCAAAGAATATGGCCAAAACAACTCTTTGAAATGTTTTTGGAGCATTACACAAACCGAAGGGTAAAACTTTGTAAGAAAATGTTCCCCAAGGGTAGGTGAAAGTAGTATTTTCCTGGTCTTCTGGTGCAACCTGTATTTGATTATAACCACTAAAACCATCAAGAAAATAGAAGAATTTCTTACCATCAAGGGTATATAACACTTAGTCTATAAATTAAATGGAAAATGGTGTTTATGTGTCACTTTGTTTAACTCTATGTAATCCACACACACTCTCATTTTCCCATTTTTATTTGGAACAATGACCAATGGAGAAACCCACGTACTGTCTGAAATTGAGTAAATGAATCCTACTTCTAAAAGTTTCTCAATTTCTTCTTTAACAATATCTTTTAGAGCAAGATTCAGAAGTCTTTGACGTTGTCTCACTATTTTGATATCTTCAGTGTATATCCTATGTGTACATACATCAGGATGAATGTCAATCATATCCTTGTAACTCTAGGTAAAAGCCTGAACATGTTTCTATAGAACAACAAATAGTTTGGTCTCTTGTTCATTAGTCAACCAACTATTAATATTTAGAACTTTCCTTGGTTGTATTTCAATTTTTTTAATTTCTAGATAAATAGAATTTACTGCTTCATATCTACTGATTAAAGAATTTAATGGATAGTTATGTGGCTGCAGAGTATGAAATACTTTGGATTATGTTTCATAGGTGATGTCAGATGGAATCATTTCCTGCATAGGAAATGTGAAAGAGGTAAGAATATGATGATACCATCCATGTGGTAGTGTGAAAGAGCTTTCTTGTATAGGAATAGGTGACAGATATTCTGAGGTTTGTTCTTCATCCTTCCATAGCAGGTGATGGAAAAGAATTTGATCATCTTTAAGTCCTTCCTGTAATGTTTTCACTAGGACAATTTCATCTTCAAAAATTTCCCCTTCTGGTGAATTGACTTCCTCAATGTGTTCCTTCACTATTATTCTGGCCAAAGTGGCGATAGTTTTCTTGTTCTTCATCAGACTCAGGATACCATATATGTACAAAAAATTTGGTTAAATGTTGGGTTGGTGGGTACAGGGAAATCTTCTTAAGGTCAATGTCATTTGAAATAGTCATTTCTCCTGACCTACAGTCTATAAAAGCAATTGTAGTAGCAAGCCAAGATCATCCTAAAATTATGGGATAACCATTAACTAAATTTATAGGCTGTAATACTAAGAAATCTACAAGATATTCCCAGGAAGAAACTTCAATGGCAATATCTTCTAGGATCCCTTCTAGTCTGGCAACTAACCTATCTTCCATTTCTAAAATTGTGGTGGTAGGACTAATATTATTGAGCTATAGTTGTTGCATTGTTTCTTTAGTCATTACATTGATTGCAGCTCCAAGATCAATTAGTACATTTGGAATTTGTATTAATCCAGTAGTGATTGTGACTACTAGAATTCCTGGTGTTGCAAGTGTGAATGGGGTTTCTATCAAAAGGCCTAGAAAAAACTAGCTATTCTAGCCTAAGTGTGAACACCCACTCAAATGGTCGGCAATTTTTTTTTTTGGTTTATATTTTTCCCTAGCCCCTCTAAATATCTTTCCCCTCGATTCCCTATTCTCCCTCGCCTAACCCCTATATACCCTCACCTACCTTCCTAACTACCCTTATACCTCCTTGACACCTCTCACCTCCACCTCCTACCTTATCTCCTTTATCCTCCCTTATCCCTCCTTGTCATCCTTTCTCCTCCCTAATCCTTTATTCCCTATAAATACCATGAGCTACTAAAAGTTGTAATGTATTTTTTTAAGTTATTGATTAAAATATTATTTTATATTATAGCCTGAATTGGCTTACTAGTATCAAAGTCGAGCACATTTTTTGAGGCACATGTGCGAAGGCACAGGAGCTGAGGCTAGGGGTATGGATCCCAAGGCAAGCACTGACATGGATTCTGACTAGGCAATGATATGTAGTTCGAGGTGGCAGGCACTGACTAGGCAAGTTGAGCTGGCAGTTTGGGCACACATCCTGAGGTGGATGTGTGGTAGTGGATGTGGCAGGTGTTGATTGGGTAGGCAGACGTGTAGTAGCACGGGTGTGGACGTGGCACGAGCAATATCATCTAGCAAATAAGTCACCATGTGGTGATTTGTGGTTGGTTGACAGGGCAAAATCATGGACTTGCAATTGCCCAAAGGCAATCAATAGCATATGTGCATGCACGCATATTAAAACAATTCCCATGCCCTTTACCCACTGCATGTGGGACTAATTTTTTTTTTTAAAACACCGCGACATTCATTATATAATCTATTGTGCTTTCTTTTGTAATCACGACAGGCCCTGTGGTTTGGCGGTAAAAGTTGCCCGCGAGCAGTGGTGAGATTCGGGTTCGAAACCCATCGGGGAGAAAATATAAAGTTTCTTTTATTTTTTTGTTTTGGTCATCGCCAGCAGGAAATAATAAGGCACAAGGTGCCTTCATGTTTCAAGGAATCCGCGTGGTGTAGCGACTACGTCTTCTCTCTTGCAAGCGGAAGGTTGGGGGATCGATTCCCCTCTACTTCAAAAAACAAAAGGAAATTTTTGCATAAAGAAAAGGTTGAAAATAAGTTTTTTTTAAGTTTTTTTATTTATATTTTTAATTATTTTTGAAATATATATTTTAAAATTAATTAAAGATATAAAAATATTATTATTATTATTTTTAAATAACTTTATAAAAAATATATAGAAAACCTTGCAAAATTGTGTAATAGACTGAGAGGCAAGCATTGTAAAAAAAGTGACGGGAAGCCTTCCGGAGTGCACACTAGGGGCGCTACCCCTTGGAACCCCGTTCAAGGCTAAAAATTTTGTGTAATAGCCTCAGCGGCTGTAAAAGAGCAAAAATTGTAACCTCAGAAGCTCTAACAATTTTTTTCTTTTTGCCTTGATGAGTAGATGATGAGATCTATCTAATGTTACCATGATTTGTGCTCTCTACTACGAAGATAAATTTCCAAAGTTTTTGATGAATGAGTTCAACGAGACAGACTGTATGTCATATTCAATCAGTTGTAGAATTTTGTTATAGCCCACCAAAGGAATCCAAATTCTGGTTACGAGGCTGACTCAGAAGACAATATTTTTGGACAAGTGGAGGAGTCCGATACAATTGAAGTCATAGTTGTAGATCAAGCCAGTGATAGCTACTCTCCAGCTGAGCCAGAGAAACAATCCAGTGAAATTTATAGCCCATGCTCTCCAGAACCTGAACCAGCAGAGGCTGATCCAACACAGGTCGAGCCAACAGTAGCTCCTAAAATAGTTGTCATCAATGACGATGAGGATTCCATTGCAAACAATTTTGGACCTCTAGTACTGGACAATCCACAAGAAGAAGAAGAAATCGGTGAGAGAGTTAAAAAATCTAGATTTGATTTGAACTTGTAATTGCTTTGTACTTCCTATTTTTAGTCAAATCAAAGTTTGCTTTCAAGTAGTAGAAATGGCTTCAAATTTAAATCTTCCAATTTTAGAATTCAATGGTAGTTATTATGAATACTGCTCAATAAAGATGAAAACCTTGTTGATAGATAAAGGTTTGTGGGATGTATTTGAAGAGGGTTACACAGAACCCTCTCCTACTGACTAGACTGCTTTAAGTGTTACTAATAGAAAAGCTAGGAAAGAAGCACAGAAAAATAATTTCTTTGCCCTGTATCATTTGCAAGCATCCATCGATAAAAGCATAATTCCTAGAATAGCATCCTGTGTAACATCTCAAGATGCTTGGAATGCTTTAAAGGAAATTTTTCAAGGGAGTGATCAAGTAAAGTAGGTCAGGCTTCAAACTCTGAAAATAGATTTTGAAAATATCATAATGCAAGAGAATGAGAATGTAGGATACTACTGCATGTGATTCAAAGCCATAGTAGATAAAATGGTCACTCTAGATGAAGAGATTAAACCAGAAGTTGTGTTGAAGAAAGTGTTGCGAACACTTCTTCCTAAGTGGAATCATGTAGCAATCATTATTTAAGAGTCAAAATATTTGATTGCACTTTCCTTTGATGCACTAATTGGTTCTCTTATTTCACATGAAGAGATATTGCAGGAATCTCCTTCCACTAGCCACCGATGTGATGACAAAGCCTTCACTTCACAAGAAGGAAAAGGACAAGGTAGAAGTTGAGGCAGAGGTCAGCACAGAGGAAGAGGTAGGAATAGTCCATGAGGTGGAACTCCTAATGGAGGTCAAAATAGAGGTGGACAATAAAACATAGGGAAGCATCTAGGATAAGGAAAAGGAAGTGACAAGTCCAAACAAGCTTGCTATAATTATGGTAAACTTGGCCACTTTGCTCGTGACTGTTGGTCAAAATATTATGAAGGGAGTGACAGTCAGAGCAGTTAGTATGGT
Organism: Wollemia nobilis; assembly: GCA_028583015.1. NCBI lineage: Eukaryota > Viridiplantae > Streptophyta > Pinopsida > Araucariales > Araucariaceae > Wollemia > Wollemia nobilis. The sequence goes on along the minus strand of JAQPPZ010001553.1, from coordinate 167,455 downwards.
AATTTTAGAGAAGAGTAAGGGACCTCAAATCTCTTTCTCTCATATGGCAAGTCAGATCAAAACCTGAATGATACCTGGATCTTGGACACTGGGTGTTCAAATCATATGAGTGGAAAAGAAGAACTCTTTGCTACTCTGGATTCTTCCTAGAAATCCAACATCAAATTGGGAGACGATAAGTCATTGGCAGTTGAAGGCATTGGAGTCATGGAGGTTCCAACAAAATAGGGCATGAAACAAGTAAGTGATATCTATTACACACCTTATCTCCAACACAATCTTTTAAGTGTTGGTCAAATGTTATAAAATAACTATAAATTACTATTTGATGAAGGTAAATGTACCATTTTTTATAAGAGTAATAGTGATAGAGTCATTACTCAAGTGCCAATGACAAGGAACAAGTTATTTCCTTTAAATTTTGGCCAACCAGGAGGAGATCAATTAGTAAATATTGCTATTGCAAATCCAAGTGTGTTGTGGCACTTGAGATACGGTCATTTGAATTCAGCCAGTTTGAATATGTTAACTTCTCAAGCGATGGTGACCGGACTTCCTAAAGTTCAGGACAATAAGGAAGTCTGTGAAGGTTGTGCCTTGGGAAAGCATGCTAGAACCAAATTTCTTCATGGACAAGAATGGCGGGCCAGCTATCCACTCCAGCTAGTGCACTCGAACATCTATGGTCCGATGCAGACCAAGAGCATTGGTAACAACTCTTAATTTCTTCTTTTCATTGATGATTTTTCAAGAATGTGTTGGATATATTTCTTGAAGCATAAAGATGAAGCATTTTATTGCTTCATAGATTTTAAAGCAAGAGTTGAAAATGAGAGTGGATATTCTATTAAGTGTCTCAGATCAGATAAAGGAGGAGAATACTCCTCTAATAAATTTTTGAATTTTTGTAAAAAATATGGAATAAAGAGGTAGTTCACTGCTGCATATACTCCACAAAAGAATGGTGTGGCTGAGATAAAGAACCACACCATTGTAGAGATGGCAAGATCTATGCTTCAAACAAAGCATTTGAGCAATATGTATTGGACAGATGCAGCCAAGACCAGTGTGTATATTTTGAATAGGAGTCCTACTTCAATTTTGAAATGGAAAACTCCTTACCAAGCATGGTATGGTAATAAACCAAATGTCAAGCATTTTAGAGTGTTTGATTCACTATCTTACTCACACACTCCTGATTAATAGAGAAAGAAGCTCGATCCTAAGATTCAAGCATGCATTTTTGTATGGTACTATGAGAACACAAAAGCTTATAAACTCTACAATCCTAGGACTTGAAAGATAATACTTTCCAAGGATGTGATTTTTGATGAAGGGGAAGAATTGGGAAATCCCAAAATTTATAGTGATGTTGAATCTCATGATGCAGGTTCTACACAGGTGCAGTAGATAGCACCAAAGAAATGCAAGAATACTCCTCCTCCTCCAAGCCCAAGTAGACATTCGACTTCCAGTTCATCATCATCATCACCAAGTCCTCCACAAATGCCAGTCAGTTCCTCACCAATGGATATTGATTCTCCATCGAGAGGTAAGAGAACTCTCCAGCATCATCCATCTTATCAAATGTTGGATAAAAATTTTTAAATAAGGTATACTAGAAGTCAAGCTAGTGAGATGAGTTTTGTTTTACAAAGACTTGAAAATATGCATTTGTATTGTGATGATCCCAGCTTGAAACTCGAGGAGATGTAGTTAACTATGCCTTGTTAACTAGTCCACAACTTGAACCTTCTAGTTATGAGAAGGGTTGTACTCAAAAAAAAATTCAAGATGCCATGAAAGAGGAGATAACCTCTATAAAAAACAATGACACTTGGGAGTTGGTAGAGATTCCTAAAGGAAAGAAGTGTGTTGGATGTAAATGGGTCTTCAAGACCAAATTCAATACTGATGGAAGCAATGAAAGACACAAAGAAATATTGGTTGCAAAAGGATTTACATAGAAATATGGTATTGATTATGAAGAGACATTTTCTCATGGAGCTCGACAGAAGACCATCAGAATAGTTCTTGCTTTAGATGCACACAAGGGATGGAAATTCCAACACATGGATGTGAAAAGTGCCTTTCTCAATGGTTACTTAATAGAGGAAGTTTATGTTGAGCAACCTCAAAGATTTCAAGAACAAGGTAAGGAGTGCCTTGTTTATAGATTGAAAAAGGCACTCTATGGTCTCAAGCAGGCACCGCGAGCTTGGTACTCACGCATTGATGGGTACTTCAAATATTTTGGGTTCACCAGAAGCAGAAATGAACCCACACTTTACTACCTAAAACAAGGTAACCACATCTTCATAGTTTGCTTGTATGTGGATGATCTCATTTTCATGGGTAGTAATGAAAAAGTGAATATGGAGTTCAAGCACTCCATGATGAAGCAGTTTGAGATGAAGGATATTGGCTTAATGCATTACTTCCTTGGAATGGATGTCCATCAAACAGATTCAGGGATCTTCATCTATCAACATAAGTATGCTCGGGATATGATCAAGAATTTTTCTATGGAGCATTGCAAACCAGTTGCAACTCTAGTTGGACATGGGATCCAATTGAGCAAAAATTATGGAGCACCTAAAGTTGAAGTGACCACTTTCAGAAGCATAGTTGGGAGTTTGATGTTTCTCACCAACACCAGACTAGACATTCAGTATGTTGTTTCTCTTATCTCTCGATTTATGGCTAGTCCATCTAATCTGCATTTGCAAGCAGCCAAAATAATTCTCAGATATGTGAAGGGTACATTGGATTTTGGAATCCAGTACCATAAATGTAACATTGTTAAGCTTGTAGGCTTCAGTGACAGTGATTGGGGTAGTAATATTGATGACAGGAAATCAACTTTAGGGAACTGTTTTAGTCTAGGATCAAGACTAATAACATGGAGCTCCAAAAAGCAAACAGTGGTAGCCTTGTCTTCTACATAAGCTAAGTATATAGCAGTCACCTATGCTAGTACTCAAGCCCTATGGCTAAGAAAAGTGTTAGAAGAGATTGGAGAGCAGCAAAGTGGTCCAACCAGAGTCTACTGTGACAACATCAGTGCCATTTAGTTGGCATACAATCCGATCCACCATAGTAGAATGAAGCATTTTGATATGAAGTATCACTTCATCCAAGATATGGTGGAAAATGAAATTGTTGAGCTTCAATTTTGTCGCACTTTGGAAAATGTCGTAGACATATTCACCAAAGCAATGGCTAAAGCTCAATTTATAAATCTGAGAGACTATTTAGTCAGTCCTCTCAACTTTAATTGGGAGAATGTTGCAAGTGTGAATGGGGTTTCTATCAAAAGGCCTCAAAAAAACTAGCTATTCTAGCCTAAGTGTGAACACCCACTCAAATGGTCGACATTTTTTTTTTGTTTATATTTTTCTCTAGCCCCTCTAAATATCTTTCCCCTCGATTCCCTATTCTCCCTCACCTAACCCCTATATACCCTCACCTACCTTCCTAACTACCCTTATACCTCCTCGACACCTCTCACCTCCACCTCCTCCCTTATCTCCTTTATCCTCCCTTATCCCTCCTTGTCGTCCTTTCTCCTCCCTAATCCTTTATTCCCTATAAATACCATGAGCTACTAAAAGTTGTAATGTATTTTTTAAAGTTATTTATTAAAAAATTATTTTATATTATAGCCCGAATTGGCTCACTTGGATCACTATATTTTGGAGGCACTAGTTTTCCATATAGCAGGTCATCCAAATTCCCTTCTACTTGCATAGTTTTAGGAAAGGCTTTCTTCTTTCTACTAGGTTTCTTGATACACAACTCCTGAATGGTTTTCTTGATTAAGGGCACATCCTTTATTACTTACAAAAAGGAATGGAGATAGACATATTTTTAAGTTTTGTAACCAATTCTGATTCAGTAGTGACAGTATCATCAAACCTTTCAAGGTATGGCACTAATTCTGAAGAAGGTTCCTTTTGCCCTTGCTTTTTTTTTTGTTTCTCTTCTTTTTCTTTTGTTTGCATTGGTTCTAAATGTGGAGACTCTTGCTTTCCATCAATTCTTCAATGGTGGGTGGGTCAGGGTTAGGTAAAAATTTCCCTAAACATAACTGGATATTACTACAGTCGAGTACATGAATTGTAGTAGTGTCTTCAAACTCAACTCTATACATAGAGGTTGTTTGTCTGGTATTATTTGGGTTAGCCACATGCTGAGCTAGAAGTGGAGGTTGCTTAACTGGTTGTGCTTATTGAGGTTGTATTCTTCCTTGAAAGTTTTGATTAGGAGCTGGCAGCAATTTTTGAGTTTACCCTTGATATGATGGGTATTGTGGCCCCAACCTTTGCCCAAATTGTTGATTTTGTGTCCAAGGTGGATTAACAATATTCCAGGGAAAATGTGACCAATCTTGGTAAGATGCCCAAGATTTATTCCATGGTTGTGAAGGTGGTTCTGAATATCCCTAAGGCATATTCCAAGGATTTTATCCCCAACTTGTAGGAAAATGAGGGGCATTCTGGTATTGTGAAAATTTGCCACCTGGCCTCTCCTCAATAACATTGATTTCTTCAGTTTGAGTTTCTAAAATAGTTTTTAGGTGAGGAAACATATGACACCTATCAGTTTTATGCTCTTTTGAACATATGCCACAAATAGTTGAGATAGAGGTTCTATCCAAAGGACAATCATGTAGGGCATGCTTATTTCTATATCTAAGACAATAGATAGCCAGGGGTGGTCAAGAATTGGATTTTGAATTCCTTTCCCCTAATGCAGAATTTAATTGTACAAGAATATCAGTTTTCATGTTAGCCATTTCTTCCATAAAATATTTTATATTAGTATTACTAGGATTTTGCTTCCTTCTTCTTTGCCTAGTGCGGAAATAATTTTTGCATAACTATACAATATAATTAATCTCAAGTTGGTTTATATCTCCTTTTCCCATTAAATCCAATACTTCTCTGGAATCATCCTGGAAACCTCTCAAAAATATAGATTTTAATAAGTCATTTTCCACAGGACCACGTCTCTTTTGTATAAAGGTAAATCTATCAAGATAATTATTTTCTAATCCAAAATAACTCATCCTTCCTATTTCTCACTCTATAATACTCCTGATATTTATCCAAAAATGCAATTTCCATTTGATCCCAAGTACGGATTGAATCCGGTTCAAGGCTCATAAACCATCGTAAGGCTACATATTTGAGCGTAGAGGGAAATAACTTCAGTTTTTTGTTGCAATTGATATAGTCATAAGTCTGACACAGAACTTTGAATTCAAACAGGAACTAATCAGGATCTTCAGAAGTAATTCCCCTAAATATTGGCAATACTAAGGGTGAAATTATTTTCATAGGAGCATTCTGAGTAGGATTCAGACAAATAGGGTATTCAAAAGTTCTGATAGGAGGATTGTTAGAATCATGACTAACAATATACCTATCACGTTCTATTTGTTCTACCATATGTGCTTCCTTAGTTTTGACTTGTTCAACTGGTTCAGATGGATCAACCCTATGGGTATGCCTAGAAGCAAGTGCCTCTAAGAGTTCTTGCAAATATCCTAAAATTTTATTTTATGAATAATATGATTCTCATTTAAGTATTTTAGGAAGTTCATACACAGGAAAATCTTCACCTAATCATGAAGAATTCCTTGGCATAAAATATCCAGTTCTGATAAACCTTCCTCTTTCGTCTCTTGGCCTATGCATTCATGCTCATCCACTAAAGGAACTAGAATTCTGTTTTCAATAATTGTTGCCTGTAACAGGATAGTTCCTGGACTATTATAATTCTCCTAACAACACCTAGTTGTCCCTGGAAATAGTGCCAAAAATGATGAGTGTCATCAATTATTCATCATTTAGTCATTATACTTGTTAATCCAGGGCGGTTTCCAATGGTTGTATACGATAGGAAATGTAATCAGTTTAAGTATTAATTCATTCAGGAGATGGCTTTTATTGGTGAAACGATTAGCGTTTTGGGGTTTGATGTCACCTCTAAATCCTATAAACTAAATTTGACTCCTATTTACCCTTGTAGAAATGAAATTGTAGGAATTGAAACTTTGTAGAAAAAGAAAACTATCTAAATTTGCAGAATGACAAAAATGAAGTGTTATAGAACTGGAAATAACAGAAAATAAAATTTACAGAATTGAAATGCACACTTTGCATAAAGTAAACCTAATTACAGTAACATAATTCAAAGTACAGGAATTAAAATTTTGCAAAACTGAAACAGTAGGGAGTTCACTAATACAAATAAAAAATGCCAAAATCTAAAAATACCTGTTGAAAACAAGGAATATCAAAAAATATTGTAGGATGCAAGAATCTATGCTAAGTGGTTAGCTGACATGTACATACTTCTATAATAATTACAAATTATCACATGCAATCTAAAATATCACAACTAAAAATGTGAAAGAGAAACTATCAGGTTCCTACTAATTTGCTGTAGCAAGAAATGAGCAAAAAACATGTCAATGTTGTTCCTTCCCCTAGGCATGGAAGCGGTCCTTGCTCCCTCAACTAGAATAAGGTGTAAAGAACTATTATAAACTATCTAAATCTCACACACATTTACTCATAATGCCAATAGAATGGAAAAATTACACCTTTATTTATTCTATAGTAGCATTACAATAGTGCAGGAAAATGCTTGCAAAATATTGTTATACTACAATAAAACAACTTATTTATTCTGGAATTCTTCTATATTTATATCCTATATGCTCAACCTAATGAGAGCTAGGTTATTTATATTATTCTATTACAATGTTGATATGAGTTTTTTTTATTTTTTAGGAATGCAATTAATTGTTTTAGAACTGTTTTCCTAATATGCAAGAATCAGTTCTGCTACAGTTTATCTATTTGCTTTTCTGGCCTACAACCATTGGGATAAAGGATGTGGAAGGAGTAAAAAAAGAGGTGTAAGGAGTAAAAAAACCCCTTAGATAGCTGAAACCACCCTTATCTCTCCATTTTCCATTGTATTGACCATTTTGTGGCTGATTTTGACCAAAACTATTTTTGCTCCATTCATTTCGAAGCTGCTCTAGAATATCTGTTATTCTCACAATGACACTGAGAGGAGGGGGTGAATTAGTGTATCTTTTAAAACTTAGATCTACACCTCTTAAATTTGAAATAAAGAAAGCTTAAAATCAAATAAAGCAAGTATAACAAGAGAGCATCCCACAACACACGATGTAACAAGGTTCACCAATTTGGCTACTCCTCAAAAATGACTACTTGGATTACCGTCCAAATCTAGCCTATGCAAAACACCAATTTTACAATCAATTTACCAGCATCCAATGGAAGGAGCACCAACTCCTGTTTTATCTACACCGAAAGAAAGGAGCACCAACCCCTAATGCCAAGCACCAACTTGGACTGCAATTTTGAAACTATATGATTGACATAAAAATGCCTTCACTTTTACAAGACCCTGACTGGTCTATTGCTTACTGCACTCTTACGACCATCTTACAGCACTCTTGCTGCACTTCTTACTACATTCTTACAGCTCTCATAGCTTTGCTCAATGCTCTCTTCCAGCACTCTTCCAACCCTCTTTTCGCAGCAATTTCACACATTCAACAGCACTCTAATTCTCCACGCAGCACTGCTTTTATAATGCTATTTTCATATTGTAACTCCTGGTCTTCTGTAACTTCCATAATCTTACATGAAACCTATTAATAGAAATTCTATAAGTAACTCCTTTATAACACAATATTCTTACATGTAACCTATCTGTCTCTTTGTTTGGGACTTTCAGTATAACCACCGCTCGATGATTTCACTCCGTATCGGGCCCTGTAACTGCCGTTCTGACTTCAGTTCACTATGCTTATTTTAGCTGCATGATTTCTCTCTGTAACTGCCCCTGTAACTTCCATTATAACTTCAGTTCATTGTTCTTATTCTAGTTGCATGATTTCTCTCTGTTACTGCCCCTGTAACTGTCGTACTACTTCAGTTAACTCTTCTTATTTTAGCTACATTATTTTCTGATGCAACGGCCCCTGTAACTATCATATGACTTTAGTTAACTGTCACATATCTTATTTTGACTTTCACCCGTGAAAACACAACATGTCACGATATCGCGACACTTTCACCTCCTTGTCCTCTTCTAGGTCTTTCGCTTGCGAAAACATAACATGTCGCGATATCACGACACTTTTGCCTCCTTGCTTCTTTTCTTGGCTTGCACCTGCAAAAACACATGTCGCGATATCATGAAACTTTCGCCTTTGAAATATTTCTCTTTAATTTTTTTATGAAATCATGACGCTTCTACTTTTGTAGGCTTCCTCTTCGCTTTTGTCACAAAATCGTGACACTTCTACTTCCTTACTCTTCCTCTTGCAATATGTCGTGAAATCATGACACTTTTTCATCTGTACTATCTCTCTTGCAATCTATCACAAAATCATGACACTTTTTCATTTGTACTACCTCTCTTGCAATTTGATGTGAAATCATGACACTTTTTCATTCGTACTATCTCTCTTGCAATCTGTCATGAAATCATGACACTTTTTCATTTGTACTATCTCTCTTGCAATCTATCACAAAATCGTGACACTTTTTCTTTTGTACTATCTCTCTTGCAATCTGTCATGAAATCATGACACTTTTTCTTTCGTACTATCTCTCTTGCAATTTGTCATGAAATCATGATACTTTTTCTTCCATACTATCTCTCTTGCAATCTGTCACGAAATCGTGACATTTTTTCTTCTTACACTCTTTCTTGCAACACGTCGCGAAATCGCGACACTTCTCCTTGCTTGCGCTTTCACTTTGAACATGTGAAATCATGACAGTTTTTCCTGCTTACACTTTCTCTTTGAACATGTCATGAAATCATGACAGTTTTTCCACTTGCCTTCTTCTCTTCCAACATGTCGCGAAATCGTGACAGTTTTTCAACTTGCCTTTTTCTTCCAACATGTCGCAAAATCACGACAGTTTTTCCACTTGCCTTCTTCTCTTCCAACATGTCGCGAAATCGCGATAGTTTGTCCACTTGCCTTTTTCTCATCCAACATGTCACGAAATCATGATATTTTTTCCACTTGCTCTTTCTTTCGTCCAAAATGTCAATTAATCACGACAGTTTTTCCACTTGCTCTTTCTTTTCTAACATGTCGCGAAATCACGACAGTTTTTCTTTCTTGCGCTCTCTTTTCTAACATATCATGAAATCATGACAGTTTTTCTTTCTTGCCCAACATGTCACGATATCGCGATAGTTTCTCATTCTTGCTCGACATGTCGTGATATCGCGACAGTTTTTTTACTTGTCTTTTTCTTTGATCTTTTACATCTAGGCCACTTCAGTCTCCTTGGAAAATCACTGTGAATACTCTGAAAGACCTCTGAACTCCTATCCACTGCATCAACTGATCCATCTGTTTGTTTTTACAATAGTGACAATCTTGTTGCTGGACCTTGCTCAACAATCTCCCCCTTTGGAATTGTTGGCAACACTCGTGCAATTTCCTGTAATTCTTCTCCCCCTTTGACAATAATACCAAAGGGCGGCTGCAGACTCCCCCTGAGTCCATACATAACATTCTTAGGCAAAAATTATTATTGTTAGTAAAAATCACAAACATGAGCAAAAAGATACACAAATACATAAATTCTCCCCCTGAGAATGTGGTTTCGATAGCTAGTTAGTTCTTGGGAAGCGTGACCACTCCCAATTTATTGTGAAGGTACTCAAAAACTTCCTTGGGCAACGGTTTTGTGAAGATATCCACTACTTGCTCTGTAGTTGGAACAAAATCCAACTTAACCTCACCTTTCACAACTTTATCCTTCAAAAAGTGATACCGGATAGCAATATGTTTTGTGCGAGAATGCATAACCAGATTCTTTGAGATGTTTATGGCACTGGTGTTATCACATTTAACTGAAATTGGCTCTTTGAAGTTAATACCAAGATCTTTCAGGGTTTGTTTCATCCATAATATCTGCGTACAACACATTGTTGTTGCAATGTATTCTACCTTTGTTGTGGATAGAGAGACTGATTCTTGTTTCTTGTTGTGCCATGTGACCAACCTATCTCCAAGATAGAATGCACCTCCATTGGTACTCTTTCTATCATCTACACATCCTGCCCAATCTGCATCTAAATACGCAATAAGGGTGAAGTCCTTACCTTTGGGATACCATAACCCATACTCCATAGTACCCTTGACGTACCGAAGAATCCTCTTTACTGCTGTCACATGAGTCTCCTTGGTACTAGATTGAAATTGTGCTACCATGCATACTACCTGCAAGATATCTAGTCTGGTAGTAATCAAATATAGTAGGCTCTCAATCATAGATCTGTACATGGTTTGATCAACATCTAGAGATTTTTCGTCCATGCTCAACTTGCAACCTATCATCATGGGAGTGCTAATAGGCTTACAATCCTCCATTATGAACTTTTTGAGCATCTCTTTCACATATTTAACTTGAGAAATGAATATGCCCTTCTCATTTTGATTAACTTGCAGTCCGAGGAAATGCAAAAGTTCACCAATCATTGACATTTCAAATTATTTTTGCATTTTATTTGCTAAATATTTACACGACTCAGCATTGTTGCTGCCAAAAATGATATCATCTACGTATACAACAAGGACAATAATATTGCCATTCTTTGTTTTGACATACAAATTGCTATCCACCATACCTTTCTTGAACCCTTGTTGAGTAAGATAGTTGTCTAGCCTTTCATACCATGCTCTGGGTGCCTGTTTCAAGCCATACAATGCTTTCTTCAACTTGCAAACGAAGTTGGGATTATCATCGAGTTGGAAACCATTTGGCTACTCAATATAAACCTCTTCTTCAAGTTTTCCATTCAGAAATGCTGATTTCACATCCATTTGATAAACTTTGAAATTCTTGTGAACTGTGAAAGCCAGAAACATTCTAATTGCCTCTAGTCTAGCCACTGGTGCAAAGGTTTCCTCAAAGTCAATACCTTCAAGTTGTGCATAGCCTTTACAGACCAATCTTGCTTTATTCCTGACTACCTGTCCGTCTTCATTCAATTTGTTTTGAAAAATCCATTTAGTATTGATTATATTTTTATTTGCATGTCTTGGTACTAACTCCCAGGTTTTTTTTTTCTTGATCTGATCTAATTCTTCATTTATTGCCTTCATCCAACTTTCATCTTTGCTTGCTTCAACAACATTTTTGGGCTCAATGCTGGATAATAGAGAGTAGTTACTTACTACTCTTATTCTTGTCTGAACACCAACTGTGGGGTCTCCAATTATTTGATCTCTAGGATGATTTTTCTACAAGCTGCCTATTTTAAATTTTTTGTTTTCTTCCTCTTCTGAATCACTACTTAAATCATCTGAGTCAATTTTTTATTTCTTTTCCATTTCTTTTTCCTCATCTTCTTCAATGACATCTTCATAAATTGGGTAGTTTTCTTCATAGCTAATTTCTCGTTCCCTACCTTCATCAACTTTAACATCGGCACTCTCCACAATTTTCTTTAGCCTCTTGTTGTAGCATGTGTAGGCTTTGCTTTTTGTCGAATAGCCAAGAAAAATGCCTTCATCGGCTCTATCTTCAAACTTGCCAAGATTATCTTTAGTTCTTTTGATATAACACTTGCTGCCAAAAACTTTAAAGTATATTGTTGTTGCCTTTTTATCGAACCATAGCTCATAGGGAGTTTTGCTTTCATGCGTCCTCAACATGCACCTATTTTGGATGTATACTACAGTATGGACTGCCTCTTTCCAAAATCTGTCTGCTATTTTTCTCTCAATCAACATAGTTCATGCCATTTCCTACACTGTCCTGATCTTTCTTTCTACCACCCCATTCTCTTGAGGTGTCCTTACTGCTGAAAACTGTCTCCTAATCCCATATTTTTCATAGTACTCTGCAAACTCCTCTGAAATGAACTCTCCTCCTCTATCTGATATTAAGCATTTAATCCTTTTTCCTGTTTGATTCTCAACTTTTTTTTTGAAAATCTTGAACATCTCAAAGGCATCTGATTTAAGCTTCAAAAATAGTACTCATGTCATCTTGGAATAGTCATCTATGCACAACATAAAGTATTTGTCACCATTTATGCTTTGCGTTCTCATGGGTCCACATAAATCAGTATGTATTAGTTCTAAAGGTTTGCTTGTGAAGTGCTCTTTTGTTTTAAATGTGGCTCTAGTTTGTCTCCCTTTTTGGCATGAAGCACAAATGCTATTTAATGGTTTGCCAATGGTGGGAATATCTCTTACTGCCTTTTTTGAGTTGAATTTTACCAAATTGTCAAAGCTGATATGATCAAGCCTCTTGTGCCACAACCAATTTTCTTCTTCCTATCCAATCAAGCACACTCCTTCTGAAGTCTCTGTGATAGTATACAGGTTGCCAGAAGTCCTTGATCCTATTGCTACCAACTTCCCACTATTTGCTTTTTTGACTTCACAACCCTGCTTCTTAAAAATCACTTCATGACCTCTATCACAAATTTGACTTACGCTCAGCAAGTTATGCTTCAGACCAATCACAAACAAGACTTCTTTTGAATTGATTTTTTCGTCACTGATCTTAACTGATCCTTTGCCAACTATCTTAGCTCCATCATTATTTCCAAATTTTATAGAGCCACCTTCATATTTCTGTAACTTCTCAAATTTTTGTTTGTCACTTGTCATGTGACTAAAGCATCCACTATCAAGTATCCATGGTGCATATTTGTTTTGTGCTTTAAACGTTGTTTGTACGATCAAGGATTCTTTTTCTTCCTTAGGTTGCTCTTTTTCTTTCCACTCTGGTTTGATAGTAGTTTTGGTCACTTGTTTTGACTTTTCTTTTTCAATAGCTTGTGCCTATTTTTCGAGAAATTTTCTATTTTGTCTCAATCCATTTGGTTGAAATTTTCTTCCCTGATATTTATTTGCTGCAAATGTGCTTCGATAATTTCTTGCAATGTGCCTAAAATTATGATAGTTATAACATTCTACTGCATAATCCATCAAAGGTGAAAAGACATTTCTACTGGTAAAATTCCTTTGTCCTATATTATAACTACAATCTGAAATCTTATGACCATAAGCATTGCATTTAAAACAATAACCAGAAAAGGAATGATTGAACCTAGGTGATGGTCTTTGCCATTTTGTAGTAGGAGCCATAAATCTTCTTCTCCTTTGATGTGTGACATTGGTGAATCCATCATTGTCAGCACTCCTCTCGTGCCTGGCATTATTGCTTTCTTTTGCATGATTCATTTTTTCTTGATCAACCCTGATCTTATATTCATTCTTTATGGGTTCTACAGTTATGGTCTTTGATCCATTTGATGATTCTCCTTCGACGAAGCCCAAGCCAAATTTTATGCCTGTAGTCCTTTGGTTATTTATAATCTTATCCAGCTTCACAGAACTTCCTTCAAGTTTGTGATAACAACTCATTTTTTGATTCATCTCTTCTAGTTGCATCCTTAAACCAACAATCTCTTCTTCTAGCTTGCTACACTCATCTATTTTCATAGTTAATTGCACTTCGAGATCTTTAGATATTTTCTTAAATTCGTCTATCTGTACTTTCAAGCTGGTTATGATTTTTTTGGCATCCTCAAGCTTTCTTGAAATTTTCTTATTCTTTTTCCTTTCTATACTCAACTCTTTGAGTGCAGTGACCAACTCACCTTCCAGATCTACTTCAGCCTCAGCTTCAAGTTTTTATCACATTCCTATTTTTCCTCTATTTTTTCTTCTTCGAATGCCATAAAAAGAGCTTCACCTATTTCCTCTTCAGAATCCTCATTGGAGTTGTCTTCTGAAGAACTGACATTCTTGGATATGAAACTTTTCTTCTTGAAGTTGCTTTTTCTAAAATTTGGTTTCTTCTTCCAGTCACTTCTTTCTTTGTGTGACCCTTCATCACTTTTGTTTTTCTCATTTAGTGGACATTTAGCTGCAAAGTGCCCGACACCTCCATAGTTGAAACACTTAAATGGTAAATTACCTCTGTATTTTCCTTTTCCCCTTATTAGTTTCTGAACAAAGTTTGCTTTCATTTCATCTGGTGTATCTTCTTCCTCGGATTCTTGTTTTTCTTTTATATTTTTATGTGCTTTAAAAGCAGCTTCTCTGTCTGTGGGTTTGGGTTTTCCTATTCTCATCTCATATGTAGTCAAAGAACCATGCATCTCATCCATACTAAAATTATTTAGATCTTTAGATTCTTCTATAGCTGAAACTTTAGAGTCAAATCTTTGGGGAAGAGATCTTAGTACCATTTTCACGACAACAGCATCTTCCATTTCCTCATCGAGTCCTCTAATCGCATTAATGATTCCATTAACTCTCAGCATATATGCCTCTATGTTCTCATAGTCATTCATATTTAATGCTTCGAATTGAGCTCGATACGTTTGTAACTTGGCCTCCTTGATCTTACTGTCTCCTTCATGAATGCTCTTCAGTTTGTACCACATGTCTTTTGCCATTTTACAACTCATAATCTTTATCATTTCATTGTCCATTAACCCGCACATAATAGCATTCTTTGCTTTAGAGTTATTCTCAAATAGTTTCTTACCAGTAGCATCGGTTGGAGAAGTGGTGGGTATTGTGTATCCACTGTCTACTGAATCCCAGATATCGTATCCCAAAGCACACAGATATGTCTGCATCCTGAGTCTCCAAAATGCGTAATTAGTTTCGTCAAACAATGGTGCTTTGTTTGATGAGAATCTTTCACCACCTGCCATTGAGTTACTTCTACGATCACCTTAGCTGATTAATCTTGTTTAGGAACTTGGCTCTGATACTAATTGTTATTCTCACAATGACACTAAGAGGGGAGGTGAATCAGTGTAGCTTTTAAAACTTAGATCTACACCTCTTAAAGCTGAAACAAAGAAAGCTTAAAATCAAATAAAGCAAGTATAACAAGAGAGCATCCCATAACACACGATGTAACGAAGTTCACCAATTTGGCTACTCCTCAAAAATGATTGCTTGGATTACTATCCAAATCCAGCCTATGCAAAACACCAATTTTACAATCAATTTACCAGCACCCACTGGAAGGAGCACCAACTCCTGATTTATCTGCACCGACAGAAAGGAGCACCAACCCCTAATGCCAAGCACCAACTTGGACTATAATTTTGAAACTATATGATTGACATAAAAATGCCTTCGCTTTTACAAGACCCTGACTGGTTTATTACTTACTGCACTCTTACGGCTCTCACGGCTCTGCTCAACGCTCTCTTCCAGCACTCTTCCAACTCTCTTTTCATAACAATTTCACATATTCAGCAACACACTAATTCTCCACACAGCACTGCTTTTATAACGATATTTTCATATCGTAACTCCTAGTCTTCTGTAACTTCCATAATCTTACATGCAGCCTATCAATAGAACTTCTATAAGTAACTCCTTTATAACACAATATTCTTACATGCAACCTATTAATAGTTCTATCTCTTTGTTTGGGACTTTTAGTATAACCATCGCTCAATGATTTCACTCCGTATCGGGCCCTGTAACTGCTGTTCTGACTTTAGTTCACTATGCTTATTTTAGCTGCATGATTTCTCTATGTAACTGCCCCTATAACTACTGTTTTGACTTCAGTTCATTGTTCTTATTCTAGATGCATGATTTCTCTCTATTACTGCCCCTGTAACTATCGTACTGCTTCAGTTAACTCTTCTTATTTTAGCTGCATGATTTTCTTATGCAACGGCCCTTGTAACTGTCGTATGAATTTAGTTAACTGTTATATATCTTATTTCGGCTTTCGCCCATGAAAACACAACATGTCGCGATATCGTGACACTTTTGCCTCCTTGTCCTCTTCTAGGTCTTTCACCCACGAAAACACATGTCGCGATATCACGACACTTTTGCCTCCTTGCTTCTTTTCTTGGCTTGCACCCATGAAAACACAACATGTCACGATATCATGACACTTTCACCTTTGAACTCTTCCTCTTTGAATTTGTTGCAAAATCGTGATGCTTCTGCTTCCATAGGCTTCCTCTTCACTTTTGTCACAAAATCACGACACTTCTACTTCCTTACTCTTCCTCTTGCAATATGTCACGAAATTGTGACACTTTTTCATCCGTACTATCTCTCTTGTAATATGTCATGAAATCGTGACACTTTTTCATTCGTACTATCTCTTTTGCAATCTGTCGTGAAATCGTGACACTTTTTCATCGATACTATCTCTCTTGCAATCTATCACGAAATTGCGACACTTTTTCATCCGTACTATCTCTCTTGCAATCTGACATGAAATCATGACACTTTTTCTTCCGTACTATCTCTCTTGCAATCTGTCGTGAAATCGTGACACTTTTTCTTCCGTACTATCTCTCTTGCAATATGTCATGAAATCACGACACTTTTTCTTCCATACTATCTCTCTTGCAATCTATCACGAAATCATGACACTTTTTCTTCTTACACTCTTTCTTGCAACACGTCGTAAAATCGTGACACTTCTCCTTGCTTGCACTTTCACTTCGAACATGTCACGAAATCATGATAGTTTTTTCTGCTTGCACTTTCTCTTCGAACATGTGAAATAATGATAGTTTTTCCACTTGCCTTCTTCTCTTCCAACATGTCGCAAAATCATGATAGTTTTTCCACTTGCATTTTTTCTTCCAACATGTCACGAAATTGCGACAATTTTTCCACTTGCCTTCTCTTCCAAAATTTCATGAAATCGCAACAATTTGTCCACTTGCCTTTTTCTCGTCCAATATGTCACGAAATCACGACAATTTTTCCACTTGCTCTTTCTTTCGTCCAACATGTCGTGAAATCACGATAGTTTTTCCACTTGCTCTTTCTTTTCTAAAATGTCACGAAATCGCGACAGTTTTTCTTTCTTGCGCTCTCTTTTCTAACATGTCACAAAATCGTGACAGTTTTTCTTTATTGCCCAATATGTCGCGATATTGCGATAGTTTCTCATTCTTGCTCGACATGTCGCGATATCATGACAGTTTTCTTACTTGTCTTTTTCTTTGATCTTTTGCATCTGGGCCACTTTGATCTCCTTGGAAAATCACTATGAATACTCTGAAAGACCTCTGAACTCCTGTCCACTACATCAATTGATCCATCTGTCTGTATTGACAACAATGACAATCTGGTTGCTACACCTTGCTCAACAATATTAGGCAGTATAACAGTTCCTGTCCTAGTCCATACATCTGATGCGTAGTAAAGTGGTTTTGACTATGTGAACATTATCTTGTTATCCTCAGAAGACCTATTCCACCATTGGCACATCTTGGAGCTTACCAATTCCAATCCATGTTGTGTATGCACAGTTGGATGGAATTTATATGGTCAATATTTTGTTTCTACATAGTCAGCTTAATTTTAACAAGTTTTGGCACCCTTTTTACCATTTAAATTTGTTAAAAAGGTAATGAAAGAAAAAAGAGTGATTTTAGAATGAATACATATCAACACCTATTATTACAACTTCAAATAAATCCTAATTTGCTAGATAATTCAGCTAAAACATGTCAAAAATGTAAAAAAATAGTCAAAATA
The DNA here is from genome assembly GCA_028583015.1 of Wollemia nobilis. Classification (NCBI taxonomy): domain Eukaryota; kingdom Viridiplantae; phylum Streptophyta; class Pinopsida; order Araucariales; family Araucariaceae; genus Wollemia; species Wollemia nobilis. The sequence continues at coordinate 149,862 of JAQPPZ010001553.1, read as the reverse complement.
AAATATATGCTCTTCAACATCTAAAACATGTAAATACTAATGCATAATAAATTCTATCACCATAATCAACATCAAAACATAACATAAGGTGTTTCAAAGAGTTTATAAGTTATCAAAAATAGTCCATGGATGAGGCAATTCCCGACCTCATCATGCATCAAGGAATCTATAGGTACCTCTACCATATTACACCTCCAATATTGAGATATTGAAATATTCAGATATAAATTTCTTAGAGCTCAAGATTTCAAAAAGAACCAAGAGTTTGGTAATAGGTGCATAGGAACGGCTCAAGGTCACTCAACCAACAAGCATTGGAATAAGAATCTAGAGCAATTTCTTGGCACAATACTTGGTTCTTAAAGTCCATTTTTTTATCTAGTTGTACATGCAAAATTTTATGAGCCCACCATGCAAGAAATCAGGTCCTTGGATGTGTGCTTTAGGGTAGGATTTGGAGGAGAAATTATCCAATGAATGTTGCTTTTACCAAAAGGAGAACTCCATATTAATATATAGTAGGAGGAGAAAGCCTCAATGAAGTACCAAAGGGAGATAAAATAAAATTCCTAAGCGTTGAGTGTAAAGGATTAAGACCAAATAATTTGGTACCAAAAAGAGCCTTACCTATCAACATGTTTGAAGAAAGAACTATAGACATGGAAAATTAACCCAACTGAATGAGTTATTTTTCTTAGAACCCCTGAGAAGTCCTTTAAATTTTCAAGTGCAAGTTTGGATTTTTCTCTCCCTCCTTTGCATGTTTCCTTATTTTATCAAATTCACGGTCACCCATTATGGTGGAAAATTTGGCAAATTAGGGTTTTATCTTAGAAAACCTAATTTTTGGACCAACCTCTAGGATGTCGACCTTCCCCTAGGTTTTTCCATTTGTTTTATTACCCTTTTTTTCTCCAAACCTATTATAAATAGAGGGTTTAGATCCTTTTTTTGGGGGGAATAGTTTTTTTGGCAAGCTAGCAAGTTTTTCCTAAGTGGTTCCAAATATTTTTAATGAATTCTCCTAACAATATCAAGCATCTTCTGGTGTTCTTCTATTACTCTACTTTTGTGATTTGTTGTTATTGGTGGACAAGTATTGGAGCCTTGAGGAGGAGTCTACCATATATGGGGACCTTCATCATTTTGACTATTCTTTCACTGCCACCAGGTTCCTTCTTACATCCTTAGTTTTTAAAGATTTCTAATTACTCATTTTGTGTTTCATTCTACATTAGTAGATCATTTTGACACTTTTGTTGTGAATTTTTGCCCCGTCCATACAGGGCATGAATTCATAAGTCACCCCTTACGGGGTATAATGCTGGCTCCTTTACGTTTGGAAGTAATTTTTTCTCCCAAACCCTTAACCTGCTTTTGCTTGCTTCATTTAGATCATAATATTATTGTTTATACTCTAGTTTTTGTGTTGTTTCATTTTGTTGCATCTTGTCTTGTTCACATCCAAAAATGTTAACAATCACTTATATTTTCAAACGGTCAACTAAAATTACCAAGGGGGTTCCAAGATCAATCACATAGCAGCTTAAGCAGGCCCCCAAATATTGATCAATTTTTCTAGGGTTTGTGAAGTTCTTCTATAGGTTGTAAAGTTATTGGATGTATCTGGATGTAAGTTAAAAGCTAAATCCAACCATTGGATCAAGTAAGTGCTCTAAATAGACTTCTTAGGTTGTTTGTTGTTTGTTTTTTGTCCACTCCTATTCCAAATCTAGATCATAAAGAAAGGTAAATATATTTTGATTTCATTTCTATACATTTGAAAGAGAAAAGAATATAGTGTGCATTTTAGGTTAAATATTTTTATGCATTCTCTTGAACCCTTGTTGAAAAGAAAAAAAGGCTTACTTTATTGCAAGTTAGGTTTTTAGTCCTCATTGAAAATTAAGAATCAATTTAGGGTTAGTCTTTGCTTGCTTGCATCATTGTTTGCCTTGCATTGTTCTTTCATTCTTTATAGCTTAGATCTTAGAAAAGCAAAACATAAGTGCTTGCCAAATATACACATTAAACATTCCATCCTTGGAATTTTTGTGAGTCCTAAAACCATTCTTGGTGAACCCCTTGATCCCTAAGCCCTCGATTGTAGAGAATATAACACACCCTCGTGGTCACCTTGTATCCCAATGGATCCAATCAAGAATAATATATGGTAGGGTAGTTTTCCCCCTCTACATATTTGGTGAACCCAACATGAAAGCATGTATTTAGTGGCCAAATTAGGAAGCCTCTTCCTTTTACTTTCTCTTTTGAAAAAATTAAGCAAAACCATTAAATTTGCTTGCTTAGAATTAGAAACATTAAAAATATCTTAAAAATTATTTTATCTTTTATTAGTTTTTAGATCCTCCTTTTCTCCTTTATCATTTTTCTTTATCCTATGGTTTCCAACCTGTTGTGGCTACTCCACAACGCACCCCGAATTGGGGACCCACCTTTTGCATGTTTTTCAAGAAGACAGAAGCAACCCGTATGCTAAAATAACAAAGGAAGAACAAAATACAGCAAAATAAAAAGTGTCACGATATCGTGACATGTCGTGTTTTCGTGACTCAGATCGGCAAAATACAGCATAAAGAAAAAGTGTCGCGATATCGCGACATGTTGCTCTGTCATGGCTAAGAAAAAGAAAGTGTCATGATATCGTGACATGTTGCTCTGTCGTGGCTAAGAAAAAGAAAGTGTCGCGATATCGCGACATGTTGCTCTGTCACGGCTAAGAAAAAGAAAGTGTCGCGATATCGCGACATGTTGCTCTGTCGCGGCTAAGAAAAAGAAAGTGTCGCGATATCGCAACATGTTGCTCTGTTACGGCTAAGAAAAAAAGTGTCGCGATATCGCGACATGTTGCTCTGTCGCGGCTAAGAAAAAGAAAGTGTCGCAATATCATGACATGTTGCTCTATCGCGGCTAAGAAAAATAAAGTTTCATGATATCGTGACATGTTGCTCTGTCACGGCTAAGAAAAATAAAATGTCACGATATCGTGACATGTCACATTTTCGTGGCTAAGAACAATAGAATATAGCATGAAGAGAAAATGTCACGATATCGCGACATGTTGCAGTATTGCGGTTCGAAGCAGAGGAAAAGAGAAGAGTAGAAAAATGTCATGATATCGTGACATGTCGCGTTATCGTGGTTCATAGAGGAGAGAGAAGGTAAAATGGGAAAATGTCGTGATATCGTGACGTGTTGTGAAATAGCGGTCAAACAGAACAAGATGCCAAAAATGTCACGATATCGTGACGTGTTTCATTATCATGATGCAAGAAAAAGAACTAAGTTGAAGACTCAAAGTTGTCATGATATTACGACATGTCGTGTTTTCACAATGTTCGATGGGTAAAAGAGCCAAGTACAGAAATTGTCGCGATTTCACGACATGTCATGTTTTCGTGACTTGTCATGAAATCACTGTCAAAGCAAAGAAAAAGAAGTGTTCACCAAAGATGTCGTGATATTGCGACATGTCATAAAATCACGGTCAGAGCAGTCAAACAAGGCAAGGCGCTAGAATTGTCGTGATATCACGACATATCACATTTTCGTGACCTGAAGATGAGATGAAGGGCAAACAGGAAAAATGTCGCGATATCGTGACATGTGTTTTCACGGCTTAGAACGATCAAAGTGAACGTAGAGAAAAAACATCACAATATCGTGATGTGTCATGTTTTTGTGGCTAAGTGCAGCAAAACACAGCAAATTGAAAATGTGTCACGATTTTGCGACATGTTGCATTTTCGCGACCAAGTGCAGCAAGACGGTCCGAAAGAGAAAAGTGTCGCAATTTCATGACAGGTTGCATTTGTGCGACCCAAAAGAGAAAAGCATCACAATTTTGCGACATGTTGCATCTGTGTGGCCTGAAAGAGAAAAATGTCATGATATCGCAACATGTCTCATTTTCGTGATGCATGAAGATGAACAAGGCTGCTGACATAAAAATGTCGTGATATCGTGACATGTCTCATTTTTGTGATGCATGAAGACGAACAAGGCTGCTGACATAAAAATGTCGTGATATCGCGACATGTCTCATTTTTACGATGCATGAAGACGAACAAGGTTGCTGACATAAAAATGTTGCGATATTGCAACATGCTATTTTTTGCGATTCACGACGGACCGTTACAGAGCATGCAAGAAAGCACTAAACACGTGGCATAAAGGCATAGGGGTTATGGTATAACGCTTCAGGATCGACAGTTACAGTTAGCAAAGAAGACCAAATGTTTCATGCCCAAGCAGAAAGCCAAAACAAAAAAGAGGCAGAAAGATGAAATGAAGTGATCTGGGAGATGAAACGAAGTGTCACAAGGTGAAACAAAGAGCCATAGAAAAAATTTTAAAAGTAGAAGCGAAGACAGGTATAGGGGTCGGAAACCGTTGTGGGTAGAGTTGTAGAGCTAAAGGCAACAGGCCATTCTGGGCCTGCTTTGGAACATTTTCCTCCATTTATTTTGGTTTTGATAGACTGGGAACTTCTGTTATTGTAAACTGACATATTTTTAATACAAAAAATTTCAAAGAGTTGCATCTCATCGACAAGAAAGAAGGAGTTATTTTCTGCATGCATGACTGAATGTTTATCTTTCCCCTTTTTAGATTTTAGGCTTATAGGTGGATTTTAATGCAAGTTATCTTGGTTCCTTCATGTGAATGTCTAAATCTGAAAACCGTAGTTAAAACCCTAGAAACCAGCACTTAACTTATTTGGATTATGCATGTTTTACAGGTTCAATAGGTTAGGTTGTATGCAGAAAACCTCATATCTTTGGTTTTGTTGAAACAGGATGACAACACTCTGAGTGTATTTTAGTTTCATATTTTCTTTGCATTTTGTTTTTCATTTTTTTGCACTTTTATTTTCCATAGAGTTTAATTTATTTTAATTTACAGTTATTTAAATAAACACTTGAAAATTGTCCAAAACCAGAAAATAAAATCTTAAGGTCGATTCACATTGAGTTCATTCTGATTAAGCGAACAATCATTAAAGTTTTAAGATCAAATAAACCAGTAGTGCCCCTTGTTTACAGTTACTTGCAATCACTAAGGTGTTCCAAGCATTCAAATTGAATATTATTATTTATGTAAAATGCTAACATAGCGGAGACCTTGGAGAAATTATTTGTTGAATTTCTTTGCAAGAGGGGATTTGAGATTCAAATCCTATCGGAGAGTGTGTTTTCACAATCGGGTGAAAATACCACTCAACAGATTGGTGCTAGAAGGAGGGTAGAATTGGTTTACTTTATTTGATTTCTGTTAAGAAATTCACATACATTGTTCTAACGTTGTTTGATTGTTCATACATAAATAATGTGTGTTGATTTAATTTTGAAATCATTCTGTCAATCTCATTAACGGCTATAACTGCAGTGTTTTGTTGTGTTGTAGGTTTTCTTGGAGGTATTGGGAGTTTTGTCAGGCAAACTGGACCCACCGCATCGTATCGCAACTAGGTCCAAAACAACTGAGGAAACCATATTCCACAACCTTTCACTCACTTGTAGGACTCCAAGAAATAAAACCAAGCAAGTTGTGAGCCCACCAGACAGCCTTGTTACATAAGATCCTTCTATTTTAGGAGCATCTAGTGGACCTGCACCGGTGGTATCAATTGCCACTAGTGTACCCATTTTCAATACCATTTCCACCACTCTTGTAGGGTTATCCTCATCAATTTTTAATCAGATGGCCCAACCTCCACCAGTTCCTTGGTACGAAGCTAATAATATTCCCTTGAATATTTTAGGGGACATCCATGATATCCCTAAGAACATAGAGAGGTTTTTGCCCAAATATAAACCAGATGGCCCAAGGACCGCAGAAGATCATATCCAAGCCTATAGGGATGTTTTGATTAGATTGTAAGTTCAACATGAATATGTGGCTTGCATACTCTTCCCCATGAGCCTAGACCCAGTGGCCTATGAATGGTATATTTGCTTACCTACTGGTTCCATCACTTCATGGACACAAATGGAGAATGCATTTGTTAATCAATTTAGGTCACCTTTAGACCCCACTAAAATATACAATCAATTCATTACGTGCAAAAGAGGCCAGGGTGAGCCAATCAGAACCTTTAATCAGATATTTCAAAAATGCTATAACAGAGCAGTTCGGCATTTTGCCATAAATCCTGTAGTATCTTTGCAAATCTATTTTGGGGCATTGGATTCTATGAAAACAATGTTTGCAAGGCAAAATCCTCAAGTCACCATGCTCGCCTTAGCCTACAACGAAGCTATGACCATCAAGCAACAAATGACACCATAGTGTTATGGGTTTCCCCAGATGCCTATGATGGGACAATATGGTCCATGTGGTCAAATTCCTATAGTGAATCAGATCATGGCACCACAAATGCCAAACATGAACACTTTCCTTTATCAACAACCATATCCACCAGCACTTGCTTACGCACCCACTCTGATTCAATCGATCACATCGATTCCCCCCGTTCCTGCATTTTTGCAAAATAGTCAACAGACTATGCAAGGATCCAGTCCAGTTAATTCTCAGGCAATAGTTCCTTTCCCAAATCCAATTCTGATCCAAAGTGTGAATCCATACACAAATCAACTTCCTCAAAATCTGACTCAAATGCTAGGTCAAGATCTCACCAATTATGCAAACCCCACAGGAACTAACAATAATGTAGCTCCACCGAAAGAGATTTATTCGAAGGTTGAAGAGCTCAAAAAGATAGTTCACAAACTGAGTAACGACATGGTTCAAAAATAGAAGTATGAGTCCCATGCCCCTCACCCAAATCAAAATTTCAACAATAGAGGGAGACATTGGAACATGAAGCCAAACAATGGGGGTGTACCTGCCCCTATTGCTAATCAAATAGATACTTCTGCAGGACCAAGTCAATCTAATTCCATTCTTAATCTCTCAAATTTTGCATGGAAAAAAGGGTGTAGATTGCATAATACAAAGGAGCACAATGAAAGGAATTGTCCCGAAATCACCAGATACACTCATTGTCTCCAAGCACAAGTGGATTATTTGGAGCTTGTGCCAAATGAGGGTCCACCCCAACATCAAGACGATCACATTTTGGTGGTGGAAACTCTGTATCATCAAGAAGGTGAGAGTGAGGAAGAAGAAGATGAAATATTGGAACAAGAAGTGCAAGCTTTCAGAGATTTTAGAAAGGGGAATCACAGATATCATTTGAGAAGTAAATTCAGAGCCCTTAAAACATCATCTACTCCACATAACAACTCTATCCTTCCTCTGGATACCAAAGCAGATAATAATCCTCCTCCTCCACTAGGAATAGAAACATCTAAGGACATGCAAAAAATAGTCAAACTTGAAAAGTCAACCTATGACATAGTGGAGGATTTAAGGAAGTCCAAGTCAAGCCTTTCATTTTTAGAGGCGGCTAGGTTGCCTAGCCAAAAAGAAGCATTGATAAAGGCTCTGGACTCACCTAGTCAAGTATGGAAAGGAAAGGAAGTTGAGTCCCACTTGATTTTATGAAAGGAAAGACGGGATGTCCTGCCATTTTTATTGACTCTGAGAATTACTGGTGAGAATTTGCACAATTTCTTGGTAGACACGGGTGCCAAAAGCAACCTCATGCCCTCAGAGATTTGTCAAATGCTAGGCCTATAGCCTGTTTCATCTAAATGCAAGGTCTTACAATTGGATCGATCTGAGGTAAATGTGGTAGGGACCCTTTATGATGTTAAAATACAACTCAATTTTGAACCCAGGGTCCAACAAGTGGTTGATATTTTGGTTGTCAATATCCCAAGTAGATATGGAATGCTACTTGTAAGGGATTGGATGAAAAATTTGAATTGCTATTTCTCCATAGATTGCTCACACATGTGGCTACCCTGGAAGGGAATCGCCAATCAAATCAGAGTAGAAAATGAACCGAGGCTTAAGGAAATCATAACAGAATTTAACAAGCCAAATGAAGTTCAGTTTTCTAAACCAGAGTTGGGGGTTTATGCTTTTGATGTTGAAAAAGCTACCAACGAGCCCCAAAAGGATACATTTTATGGTAGCTCTCTTGAAGGAGATAATCTCATATGGTTGCTTAGGTTTGATGGATCCAAATCAAAACAAGGAGCAGGAGCTAGAGTCGAGCTCACTTGTATAGGAAGTAAACCATTATTGGTTGCCTATAGATTGCAATTTCCTTGCACTAAAAACATGGCAGAGTATGAAGCACTTATCTTTGGTTTACAACTGGCATTGAGCAAAAAGGTTAAATGCTTGAAAGTTTTGGGGGATTCAAAATTGGTAGTCAAACATATTAAAGGACAATATACATGTCATGATAAGAGACTGAGCCTTTATAGAACTAGGGTGATGGACATCATTGAGGAATTTGATGCCTTTAATATATCCCTTATTTCTAGAAAAGGAAATCACATAACTGATTCTCTTGCAGTCACTGCAGGCATGTTAAATCCAGTTGACATAAAAAGGTGCAAGAAGTTCTCCATAGAATTAGTCCCTTGTCCATCGATACCTGATAATTTCAAGAACTTACAAGTTTTTGAAAATGAAAGACACATATTTAAATTTTTCACAAATTCAGGTGTCTTTGAAAACCAAGTGATTGATGAGGATCAAAGATGGCAAGAAGAAGCAGAAAACGAAAGTGAAACTACATGTCAATCCAACAAAATACCTAAAGACATAGTTTCTTTGGAGAAAATGTTTGATATGGGATATAAGGCTCGAAAAGGAAAAAGGGTTCCACTCCCTAAAGATACTTGTGATCTAGTTAATATAAGGAGTGCAGATGATCCACGAGAAGTATACATCGCAAAGGCATGTACAGCTGAAGAAAGAGAAAATATAATACATGCACTAAAATACTACGTGGATTGCATTGCTTGGAACTACAATGAGTTGAAAACATACGATCAAAACGTCATTACACACACCATCCCTCTAAAGCCAGACTCCAAACCTTTCAGACAAAGGCAACGAATTTTTAACCCGTTATTGGAGCCCTTAATAGAAAAGGAGGCAAGAGATTATTGGAAGCAAAGATCATTTTCCCTGTTAGGCACTCAACCTGTGTTGCTAACCTCATTTTAGTGAGAAATAAGAGCGGAGAGATTAGGATATGTATAGATTTTTGAAATCTTAACAAAGCCTCGTAAAAGGATAACTATCCATTGCCATCTATTGATGAAATTTTTCAAACAGTGAATGGATCTGAAATGATGTCTTTTCTTGATGGATATTCTGGATATAATCAAATTCTTATTAATCCCAATGACAGGATGAAAATAGCCTTCACAACCAAGTGGGGAACATTTGCCTACAGGAGAATGCCTTTTGGAATGTTAAATGCAGGCACAATGTTTCAACGCACCATGGACTATGCATTCAAAGGGATTATAGGTAAATGTATCATTGTGTATGTGGATGATATTCCAGTATTTTCAAAGAAAAGATAAGACCATGTCAAGGATTTAAAAAGGGTTCTCCAAAGATGTAGAGAGCATGGAATTTCTTTGAATCCCAAAAAATGCATCTTTGGAGTAACAGAAGATAGATTGCTTGGTCACATCATTTCGAAATAAGGTATATCCATTGACCCGAAAAGGATAGAAGCTATCCAAAACTTGCCTCTCCCAGGTAGCAATAAGGAGTTGAGATCTTTCTTCGGGAAAATCAATTTTGTGAGGAAGTTTATTCTGAGCTTTGCTGAGATAGCTAAACCGCTGAACGAGATGATTAAAAAGTATGTAGATGTCAAATGGAACAAAGTAAGTACGATGGCCTTCCAAAACATTAAGGATGCTATTTCTAGAGCCCCTGTCCTCATAAGTCCAGACTACTCTAAACCTTTCTTTATTTATGCTTTCGCATCAGAACACTCTTTGTGAGTGCCTTGACTTAGAAAGGTGAAGATAGTGCAGAAAATCCCATAGCATTTTTAAGTGTGCCTTTGAAATATGCTCAATTGAGGTATTCAATCCTTGATAAGCAAATGTATGCACTTTTCAAAATGGTAAAAAAATTTTGACACTACATTGTACATAGCAGAGTCTTTGCCATTGTGCCTGACCCTGCTGTCAAAACAATGTTTGTGCAAAATGAGCTAGGTGAAAGAAGAGGTAAATGGATCTCTACTATTCAATAATTTGATCTTGAAATTCAACCTATGAAACTAGTTCGTGGATAGGGACTTGTGAAGACGATTGCTGAGAATAATCCTCAAATGAAATGCCAATATTCAAATGCGAAGCATATTTCTAAGGATGACTGGAAAAATCATGAGGGGATTTACTTACGATGCCTGAATCAAGAAGAAGCTACCAAATTTTTGCAAGAATTTCATGGCAAATACGAAACTGGCCATGGTGTAGCAAATGCAATAGCACATCAAATCCTAAGAGCAAGATATTATTGGCCCCGTATTTTTAAAGATGCACATGCTCATGTACGATCTTGCCATATCTGTCAAGTAGCTGCCAATAGAGAAAGAAATGCAGCTATGTCATTTCAACCTATAGTTGAGATGAGATCATTTGCACAATGGGGATTAGACTTCATTGGGTTTATTAACCCAAATTATTTAGATTCCCATAAGTTTATACTCACGGATATAGATTATTGCACAAGGTGGACAGAAGCAATTCCTACAAAGCATTCCACTACAGAGGTGGTAATAAAATTCCTTGAAGATCATATCATAACAAGGTTTGGAATGCCTAATTCTATTGTTAGTGATAATGGTAAGGCTTTTGTCTCTACTCAATTTGCAAATTGGGCATACGACAATAAGGTGAGTTTAAAATTTGCATCTAACTATTACCCTCAAGGTAATGGTTTGGCAGAATCCTCAAACAAAAATTTGTTGAACATCATTAAGAAATTACTAGAAAAGAACCCCAGATATTGGCATAATCAGTTAAATTTTTCTCTTTGGGCAGATAGGATCAGATAAAAGGACTCAATAGGGAATACACCCTATCATTTTGTTTATGGGCAGGATCCAATTTTTCCTGCAAACTTGAAGCTGCAAACCTTTCATTTCATGAAAGAATACCTTGGAACAGATAATCACATTGAGGCCAGATTAAGTCATCTACTGCACCTTGATGAAAAAAGAGAAGAAGCCATGCTCCACATGAGCAAACATCAAGATGTGGTTAAAATATGGTTTGACAAAAGAGCTAAAATTAAGTCCTTCAGAATTTCAGATTTGGTTTTACTATGGGATAAAAGACATGAGGAAAAGGGGAATCACCAAAAATTTGATTGTCTTTGGTTAGGCCCTTATCAAATTTCAAAAATCCTAGGGAAGAATACCTTTAGATTAAGAGCTCTGGACGGGAAGGATCTGACGTTACCAGTTAATGGGCATGTTTTAAAGCACTATTTTAGCCCATAAGTCGTAGGAGATTGGTATTATGTTTTTTGGTTTTGGTACGGATTTTCAAGTTTCGTTTTTGTTTAGGATTGCTAATTCGGTTAGGATTTAAGTTGTGTGTTTTCATTTGACATGTTTGGTTTGTCTATAAAAAAAAAAAAAAGAGAATTGAGATGTCGAATTATGCCTAAGATCAGAAAATATGAAACATTGGAATTGTGTTGTAGAAAGCTCCGCAAGTAACACAAACAGTTAAATAGTATCATTTGAAATTTGTGATGCATGAAGTAGTCAATTTTTGGCAATATTCCATCCGCAATTCAGAAGAGCAATGCATTCATATTACTTCACATATACATGCCATCTTAGTTGCATATGCATTTTAAATACAAATCATTAAAATGTGTCAAATCCTCTTAGGGTTATTCTATAACATAAAACATAAAAAAAAAAAATCCTAAGGTTGGGAACTGATGCCCGAACTCTCTTGAACCCATGCACGTTCTATGCACATTAAATATGATCTTGAAAAAAATGATCAAAACCATGCTTGGAAGAAAAGGTCATGCAAAAGGAGTATCTCGTGTATGTTCTATCATGCAACATAATCCTTAAAACAATGGTTTTTACCACTCCCATAAAGCTTAAAGCCTAAAACTAGAGTAGTAAGGATAGGGTTAAATCCTCATTGAAATTAGATTGAGGATCCAATTCTCCAAAGCTCTTATTTGACCTACATGGAGTAGTAATGATAGGGCATAATTCTCATCTCGCTTAGGTTGAGAATCCGATTCCCCAAAGCTTCCATTTTTCATTTTATCATAAATCTTGGATTGGAAGGATCATACTACATGTCCCTCGCAAGGATGGGTAGTCATCCCCAAATTCCAAGAAATAAAAACTAATATTTTCCATTTCATCTTAATATTGGATTGGAAGGATCGTACTACATGTCCCTCGCAAGGATGGGTAGTCATCCCCAAGGTCCAAGAAATAAAAACTAATATTTTCCATTTCATCTTAATATTGGATTGGAAGGATCGTACTACATGTCCCTCACAAGGATGGGTAGTCATCCCTAAGGTCCAATAAATAAAGAAATGAAGACAAATCATGGATTATGGGGTTAAGTATGCTCATGCATGGCAGCATGTCTCAAAGCAAGACCACTGACTACTGAAACAGACAGACTAGCCTGACAATTTCATCCATAATTGGTTAAATCATTTTGTCCAAAGTGAGGTAATGAATCCCAGATCATAGTAGTAAGGATAGGGTTAAATTCCCATCTCGCTTAGGTTGGGAATCCTATTCCCCAAAGCTCTGATTTCACTTTCACTTGCACATGGGTTCAAGATAGTAGTGACGCATAACCAACTTTGGGAGCTAATAAATAATTCATTATAAATGTAGTTGATCATAAGAGGGTTTGACAGGTTTAAATGTTTGTGTATGACACTATAAGGGTTGATTTTTTATAAAGCAGGTTGTTATATTTATCATGTTGCGCAAGTCATTCACAACCTCACATATGCATTCATGTAAAACTGACAATGGAATGTGGATCAATTTCAAATGATAGAAAATGGAACACACTACACACACCGAGATGATACTTAATTATTCTAATATTTCATGTATTTTGATCTATCAGCATTTTTTTATGTTTTTATGTGCTGACGCATGTATTCAAGTTTGTATATTTCCAGGTTAGGTTCTTACCGAAATGCTCAGGAGCATTTCCTAGCAGAGTCGCCATTTGTTGTGGCTTCTCCACAACGCACCCCAAATTGAGGACCCACCTTTTTCATGTTTTTCAAGAAGACAGAAGTGACATGTATGCTAAAGAACAAAGGAAGAACAAAATACAGCAAAATAAAAAGTGTCACGATATCGCGACATGTCACGTTTTCGCGACTCAGATCGGCAAAATACAGCATAAAGAAAAAGTGTCATGATATCGCAACATGTTGCTCTATCGTGGCTAAGAAAAAGAAAGTGTCATGATATCATGACATGTTGCTCTGTCGTGGCTAAGAAAAATAAAGTGTCATGATATCACATGTTGCTCTGTCGCGGCTAAGAAAAATAAAGTGTCGAGATATCGTGACATGTTGCTCGATCGTGGCTAAGAAAAAGAAAGTTTCACGATATCGTGACATGTTTTTCTATTGTGGCTAAAAAAAATAAATTTTTGTGATATCGTGACATGTCACGTTTTCACGGCTAAGAACAACAGAATACAGCATGAAGATAAAATGTCACGATATCGCGACATGTTGCAGTATCGCGGTCCAAAGCAGAGGAAAAGAGAAGAGTAGAAAAAGGTCACGATATCGCGACATGTTGCAGTATCGTGGTCCAAAGCAGAGGAAAAGAGAAGAGTAGAAAAAGGTCACGATATCATGACATGTCACGTTATCACGATTCATAGAGGAGAGAGAAGGTAAAATGAAAAAATGTCATGATATCACGACGCATTGTGAAATAGTGGTCAAAGCGGTCAAATAGAACAAGACGCCAAAAATTTCGCGATATCGCGACGTGTTTCATTATCGTGATGCAAGACAAAGAACTAAGTTGAAGACTCAAAGTTGTCACTATACCGTGACATGTCATGTTTTTGCGATGTTCGATGGGTAAAAGAGCCAAGTACAAAAATTGTCACGATTTCACATGTCATGTTTTCGTGACTTGTCATGAAATCGCGGTCAAAGCAAAGAAAAAGAAGTGTTCACCGAAGATGTTGTGATATCGTGACATGTCATAAAATCACGATCAAAGCAGTCAAACAGAGCAAGGCGCTAGAATTGTCATGATATCGCGACATGTCACATTTTTGCGACCTGAAGACGAGATGAAGGGAAAACAAGAAAAAATTTCACGATATCGCGACGTGTCACATTTTCGCGGCTAAGTGTAGCAAAACATAGCAAATTGAAAATGTGTCACGATTTCACGACATGTCACGTTTTCACGACCAAGTGCATAAAGACGGTCCGAAATAGAAAAGCATCATGATTTTGTGATAGGTTGCATCCGCATGGATCGAAAGAGAAAAGCGTCACGATTTCATGACATGTTGCATTCATGCGGCCCAAAAGAGAAAAATGCCGCGATATCGCGACATGTCTCATTTTCACAATGCATGAAGATGAACAAGGCTGCTGACATAAAAATGTTAAGATATCGCGACATGTCTCATTTTCATGATGCATGAAGACGAACAAGGCTGCTGACATAAAAATGTCACGATATCACGACATGTCTCATTTTAGCGATGCATGAAGACGAACAAGGCTACTAACATAAAAACGTCATGATATCGTGACATGATATTTTTTTGTGATTCATGGAGGACCGTTACAGAGCATGCATGGAAGCACTAAACACATGGCATAAAGGCACAGGGGATATGGTATAACGCTTCAGGATCGACGATTACAATTAGTAGAGAAGACCAAATGTTTCACGCCCGAGTAGAAAGCCAAAACAACAAAGAGGCGGGAAGACGAAACAAAGCGATCTAGGAGATGAAACGAAGCGTCACAGGGTGAAACAGAGAGCTGTAGCAGAAAGTTTAAAAGCAGAAGTGAAGACAGGTATAGGGTTCGAAAACCGCTATGGGTAGAGTTGCAGAGCTGAAGGCGACAGGCCATTCTGGGCCTGCTTTGGAGAGTTTTCCTCCATTTATTCTGGTTTTGATAGACTGGGAACTTCTGTTATTGTAAACTGACATATTTTTAATACAAAAAATTTTAGAGAGTTGCATCTCATCGATAAGAAAGGAGTTATTTTATGCATGTGTGACTGAATGTTTATCTTTCCCCTTTTTAGATTTTAGGCTTATAGGTGGAGTTTAATGCAAGTTATCTTGGTTGCTTCATACGAATGTCTAAATCTCAAAACCGCAATTAAAACCCTAGAAACCAGCACTTAACTTATCTGGAATGTGCATGTTTTGCAGGTTCAATAGGTTAGGTTGTATGCAGAAAACCTCATATCTTCGATTTTGTCGAAACAGGATGACAGCACTCTGAGTGTATTTTAGCTTCATATTTTCTTTGCATTTTGTTTTTCATTTTTCTGCACTTTTATTTTCCATAGAGTTTAATTTATTTTAATTTACATTTATTTAAATAAACACTTGAAAATTGTCCAAAACCGGAAAATAAAATCTTAAGGTCGATTCACATTGAGTTCATTCTGATTAAGCGAACAATCATTAAAGTTTTAAGATCAAATAAAACAGTAGTTCCCCTTGTTTACAGTTACTTGCAATCACTAAGGTGTTCCAAGCATTCAAATTGAATATTATTATTTATGTAAAATGCTAACATAGCGAAGACCTTGGAGAAATTATTTGTTGAATTTCTTTGCAAGAGGGGCTTTGAGATTCAAATCCTATCGGAGAGTGTGTTTTCACAATCGGGTGAAAATACCACTCAACACAACCTTAGGAGTAAGCAAAGGATTTTAGAACCTGGTGAGATTCTCCAAGAAGATGACCCAATTGATAAGGATATTCCTAACCTAGAAGAGGAATAAAATGTAGAAATTGGTAATGACCTTGATCCTATTGAGGGGTCTAATGGATACATCACCTTCAAATAATTTGATCATAATTAGAATTTCTTTAAGCATCATAGGGATGCCTTGAATAAGGCTATGGATGAAGAAGGCCAACTCGAAGATGCTGGGACATCTCATCATCAAACCATTTCATAAACCAACGTATGTGTAGACACCAAAACCTAAGCATCCACAAAATCAAATCTAGCACCCCACATCAAATATTGCATAATAAAATTATATACCTAAGTCTAGACTTAGGTGTATAAATTCATTCATATTATCCTATTTTCTAGATTTATTAAATATGGAAAATCAGCCTAGGATACCCTACCTAACCACTAGACATGTGTCCTAGTCACCTCACTAACATCCCTTACCATAACTCATACACCCTTATCCCCTTTGTCCCTTCACATGAGATAACCCTTACACCTCACTCCACTTACAACCACATCACCCCAGTTAAGTGAGACACCCTAGGTGACTCACTCTAAATGCCTCCTCCATTTAGCAGCCCAAGATTTCCACTTGGTAATCTTGGCTTGCCACCTCCCATTTCCCCCCAAAACCCTAAGGGACCTATAAAGGCACCTTCAATCCATAAAATAAAGGAGGCTTATAATAGGTACCATCAAGCTATCGAAATAGCACCAAGAGTTTGCATGCAACCTAAGAAAACCTGAGATTTGAAGCTTGAAGCCATATTTTGGAGCATTCTACCACTCAATCAAAATTGCATGTCTATGGTTACATAGTTGAAACCACCCTTGCATGGTTTTCCCACTACCCATGCATGGTTTACCAGCCCACACTGCACCTCCATGGTTTCTCAAAAGTAAAAAAATCATGATAGCATAGATAGGTAAAATTTGATTTTAGCAAGGTATTTTTAGGATTCATTGCTCTATTTTTTGCATTGCATTTTATAATTTTGAAGCTAGGATTTATTGTGTTTTTTCCATCTTGATCAATAGGTGTTATTAACCCTTGCTTTATTTTATCATATGTGTAGAAACATGTTTTTCAAGAGCTGCTGAAGTTTGAGTTGTCCCTTCATTGGATATTAGAAGCCCACTCACCCCTTTGGAGTTCTAGCAAAATAATGAAGGACACCAATTGATTTTCTTGGAGAACCAAACACTTGTATTATACCCTGTAATATTCCCCCCAACACACTTGGGGCCATTCAAAAAGCATTGTAACATTGGGAGATTCAGGCTCCCCTATTTTAATACAAAAGAGATATTTCTTTTATTGCAAGTGTTCATTTGTGTATATTTATTTTGGTGTCAATTATTTTGCTACAGATAATGGTGATCACAATGAGATCCCATAAGGATTCTATTTATTTTTGCCTTGCATAAATTTGACTACTGATCTGTATTTTTTTGTGGTTGTAGGTTTTTAGAAATTGCGTGTGAGAAGATTCAAAATTAGGACTAATGGATCCAAATTTTATTTTTGTTTGGCCTTGTGCTTGAGAAAATATGAGATCATGGTTATGGATAAGAGGAATCATGCACTAACAGTGGGAGGTCTGTGGAACTGCACATTGGCGGTTTGAGCACTATGGAACCGTGGATCGATGGTTGAGCATATTGGAAGGAGCGATGAAAGGATAATAGGTCTGTACACCTAGAACCCTATTTACTTTATTTTTAGTTTTACAATTATATTAGGATAAATTAAGAGTCTCGGTCCTGTTTTCCATTGTTTGCATTTAGGTCTTAGGATAGGCATATTTAATTTCCTAAAAACATTCATTAAAAAATAGATATAAAAAAATATGTATTTTATATCAGTTAGTAGAGCATATGCATAGCCTAGTTAGAAATAATCTAGGCATATTTGGGGTTTTAGTCTTCTCATGCCTTGTGTTCTATTATTCAGTTGAAACTACACATCCATGGTTGGGATTTCCCAAACACGAGTGCACGTTTGGTGAACCACACAAACATGGTTTACCAAAACTAACCGCCCATCAGTGGTTGGTCTTGATAACATATCCTTTTCAGATCTTGCTCAAAATTAGCCATTTTAGTCCTTGATCTATTTTATGTCTGCTACTTTGTGTTTTCCTACTTTCTACATTAGGCAACAAATAGAATTGCATGCTAGTTTTATCTTACATAATAACAAACAAAGCCATCACACACTCATGTGAATGTTGGACAAGGTTGGACTTCATCACCAACCCCCAAAATATTTTACCCTATTACTTGGACAAGGTCATATCCAAGAACTATCTTAGCCATGGAAAATATCACTCATTTCTCTTCAAAGGGTGTATTGCTACCCACGATGAATATTGATGAGGATTGGTAGGACCTAGGCTCCCTCATTGAATTTGGGTTTCATCTCCAACTCATGGTGGGTTTCATAACTCGAACTTCATCATCGGGTTAGTGTGTGAGAGCATCTAGGTGAAATCTATAGACTCATTTTAGGGTAAGACATTTACACATCGCTTTTTATTTTTTACCAAAAAATTAAAAAAAAACCTTTCAAAAATTAAAAAACACAAAAATCAAACTTTTTGTAAACTTAGGAACATAAACATTGTTTTTTTGTTTGCTTTGAGTGTTGTCTTGCTTTGTACTTCCATCACACATCCACACACATACATTTACATTTTATACCTCATCCTACCTTTAGCATATGGTAACAACCCATGGTCAAGCTAGAAGGTTAGCCCTAGTTCAGAGTCAGTTGCCTTCTCCCATGGATCCATCTTAGTCTTGTTAGGCCCCTAACACTTTGGTGGTAGGGCAAGTTAGTGTAGACCCTACTATGTCCCTAAACATAAATTTCAGACCCTCTAGTGGTACCCCCATTTTGGATATAGACATCATGCAGAGGGCTACTCATACTGCCATCCCTGAGACACCTAGGAGTGAGTCGCATACGTTGATAGATGATCATGTTATGCTTGTGGACATGGATGTTGTTAGATAATATCTAAATATAGTTGATCTATTTTTCCTATTGTTACTTTTGCTTACCATTCCACCCTACACTATTCCATCATTTCATTAGGAAGCCACCTTCCCACACCCACAACAATCCAACCAAACCTTCATGAATCCACTTTTTGAATCGACTGTTGCCACCATAGCCCATAACCATACATCATCATCTAACCAACACCCCCTCATATTACCAAACCAAAATTTCATTTACACAAATACCCTCTATGAAGCACTTGTTAGCATTGCTTCGTAGATCTCGATATCCATCCCATCCACCACACCTATAGACCCCAAGCATTATAACATTTCCCATTCAGTAATAATACATTTTACCACTTACCCTCCACCAACATCTACTAATATGGTTGCCACCCAACCAGCCTCATCATCCACCACTTACACAACCATACCATCCTCCTCTATGATTGCCATGCAATAAGCCTTCTTGCAATTACAACAAATGATCTTGGATAATGCTAACCGTAGTATTAATTCCAACCCACATCAACAATCACAAGGAATCAACCAAAATCAACCCTCCACATCTCAACCCCACACCTTCTTCACTCAAGATCCATCTTGGGTGTTGCATCCCCCAACCACCATGGCCACTAATCCACCTCACCACATGTATGCTAACCCTTCAAGTCAACATGCTATCATGCCCCCATCACCTCACTACCTCTTTATTGCTATGGTTACAACAATACAAAACATTCGAAGAGGCACTCACCCAAACCCAGGTAATTGAAGAGATCAAAATTCAAGAGGGAAAGATCAAGCCTAAAAAATAAAGAATGGTGAAATAAGTGTTAGATATTTTGAGTCAAAGTTGTCATTGATGTCAAGGATAAATTGTCATTGATGTCAAAAGGTCAAAAGGAGTAATGCAAAAGGTTTATGGCAAAAGAGCTTCATAATATTTATTTTTGAATATTATGTGAAGCAAAATTAAAAGGTTTTTATTAAAACCAAGGTTAGACAAAATAAAAGATTTTTATTAAAACCATAGTTGGGCAAAATAAAAGGTTTTTATTAAAACCTTGGTTGGCAAATAAAAGGTTTTTTATTAAAACCATAGTGGGAAAATTAAAAATGTTTTTCTAAAAACCTAAGGAGGCTTTAATTTTTAATAAATTCCGAAGAGGATTTAAAATATTAAATTTATAATATTTAAATTCTATTGAATTTAAATAATTATAAATTAAAATATTAACAAGGCAAATGTTAGCGCCGACTCCCAACACATTATCCTCCATCGACGTGCATGATAAAGAGGGCATAAGGTATTTATACCTTAAATAAACCAAAGTCTAGAATTCAATTAAAAAGGATCTGCAATATTCGATGAATCTCATGTGCAATATAATTAAAGCACCTCCCAAATTGCAAAGTGTGGTAGCTCCATGTCTAAGGAAGACCCAAAGGCTCTTGAGGGTTGTGAGGAGGTCAAAGCGCATATTGCGCTTTAAGGCATAAAATGAGCACATGGTTCACACGACATGGAAGCCAAAGCAAAGGCGTTGTGGAGAGATTGGTGCAAGTTCGAGCCCCATAGATTACAAAAATGGTAATAAAGTTTTTTGAAAATATTTTAATTTACATGTGCTAAGGTGTTAGGAGGAATAAGGTGAAAGTTAGAAATTATATTTACATATTGCTAAGGTCTTAGAAGGAATAAGGTGAAAGAAATTATATTTGCATATTGCTAAGGTTATTTCTAAGGTCTTAGGAGGAATAAGGTGGAAGTTGGGTTATGATATTAACCTAAGTGTTGAGAGGTTATTTTTGCTAGGGTAATTTTGTTTTACCTTAGAAAAATTGGAAATTGATTTATTGCATTATGTTAAAAAGTAATTTACTTAATTAATGCAATATTGAGTAGGGAGTCATAAGTAGAGTTTGAGATATATTTTTGAAGGGTTTGATTAAAATTTATGATGTTGAATATTATTGTTAAGATGGAGCAATAAGGTGTATTTGAGATTTGATTTATCTTTGTGACTAAGGTATATTGTGAAGAAGTGTTAGAGTGATAATTCTTGTCATCTAACTCTTTGTGCTTGGCAAGGAAAGTGGTTATAATTGAGACAGGTTTTGAAGTCCATTCTTCATCAAGAAAAAGGTATGGGCATATTCTTCCTTGGGTGAAATAGTTGATTGATTGTGAATTTTTGAAAACAAGATTGGAGTGAAAATGACTTGGTTAAGTTTCCTTTATTGGTTTGATGAGTTGATGATTTTTCTCAAATACAAGTGAATGCTATAAAATTATTTGATTAGAATTATTGTTGGGGTGATTTATTGAGTAAAAAACTTGAACAAAGGTGTAGACACTAAAATCTTGTCAATCCGATTATGCTACCATAAGAAATGACTAAAATGATATACCAAGGCCCCTAGGGCAGTCCTCAACAGGTATACAGTGGTTCTAACCAATATGTGCAAGGTTTTGGAAGGTTTCGGGCCACTTTTGAGACCCTTTTAACACCATGTTTATATTCATCCCACCCTAGGATAAATACAGATCCTATTCGTCCCACCCTGGAGCGAATAACAACATTCATCCTAGGGTGGGACGAATAGCAGGTTTGACTAGAAAAAAGTCAAATCTAGACAAATGGCACCTAGGAACGGTTATATTTTCTACCTACCCACACATGCAAGTTAGAACATGCAACATATTTATGCCTTGCTGCATAAAGGAGGTGAAATTGGGAGATCCTCTTCCCCCTCCAATGTATGCCACCCTGGTGGCCAAGTGGAGCCTCTTGCCATGCATGCCCTTGCATGCCTTTTTGTCCATGAGCCTCCTTAGGCTATAAAGTGGATGTATTTTCCATACAAATATAGAGAGGAGTTTTAGCAACAGAGTGCTTCTAAGATTTCCTTTCATCTTTTGTGCCCATTTTTACCTCGGAATCTCTACCTAGCAAAGGAGGTTTGCGAGTGAACTAGTAGGCGTAATTTATCACATAATCAAAAAATTTGAGTGAATTTCCTCATACAATTTAATAAAAATACACCCCATAGTGTTTTGGACCATTTCCCAGTGGAATTGGTGGTAAAATTTAGATAGAATTGGTGGGCATCCCACCCCCGAGCACCCCCCAATTTGTGATAGTCCTATTCATCCCACCCTATTATGAATATAAATCTGTCAATAATTTTCTCACTATTGTTAATTATTTATTTTCTACATGTTCATATTATGTTGTAGTTAAAATTTCGTGTCATTCTGAGTTATATTGGCCGAGATGTCGCAATTTTAGTGTTTTGCAAGGTCTCATGCAGGTCTACGACGGTCATTTGGAGAAACACCTGAAATTTTACTTATTTTTAAAATATGATCATACGGGTTTTATTAAAATATTATTTTATGTATTCTGTCCAATTTTTTTGTGTTTTGAATACATGTAAGGGCATAAATTGTTTTCTTTGGGTTTTGCAGGCTGCAAATACGACATGCCATCGGACACAATTTTCATTATAATTTGGATTAAATCTTCCAAATTAATTATATTTTACATCCCTATGAAATTTCAAGTCATTTTTAGTTTATTTGGTATAGCATCCATGCATATTATCATTACTAGTCTTTTGATTCCTGTGGGGATTGCATGTTTTTCATCATATGCATTTGCTATTTGACATTTCTGGTTTCCTTGTGTGTATTTGCAGGTTTATATAGTGCATTAGTAAGGATAACAATACCCCAAGATAAAAAATGCAAGAGGAATCAGTAGTAGCCCACCCACATTGATTATGGGTACGAGGAAAGACATTGGATGTGCACCCGAGTTACTTGAAGTATTTTGATCCTTGGGCACACAATTTGTAACAATTGTATCATATTTGAGCCTTCAAGGGGACTATTATGTAATATTGGATTGGATACACCAAACTAATAAGAAATCAACTATGTTTAGCTTCATTTCTTAATATTTGGTATCT
This sequence comes from Wollemia nobilis, assembly GCA_028583015.1. Taxonomy (NCBI): domain Eukaryota; kingdom Viridiplantae; phylum Streptophyta; class Pinopsida; order Araucariales; family Araucariaceae; genus Wollemia; species Wollemia nobilis. Next base: position 126,963 of record JAQPPZ010001553.1, on the reverse strand, counting down.
CTTCCATTTTACTTGTAAGCTTCTATTTGATGCTCTTAAGCAGTAGGAGATAGATACAAATATTTTTCATAATAATTAGGTGCACCATTTTTCCCTACTTAAGTTGTGATAATGGTGTGACTCTATCCCTTTTGCTTTAGGTTAATTTTAGAGCTCATTCTTCATATTTGTATGTTGTAGGTGCTAGTCGTTCTGGACTGAAACGAACTCTGACCTGTTGTTCGTGCCACCCTAGGATGAATGTGAATTCATACCACCCTGGAACTAATTCAGACCTGCTATTCATCCCACCTTGGAATGAATAGAAACCAGAGATCTTTCTAAGCAAAATTCCAGAAATAGCAAGTTTTGGCAATGATGAGGTAGGCATTTGAATCTTCCATCTCTATTTTGCACTTTCAGAAACTATTTTTATTTGGTTTTTCCCACATATTTTGCTTGTTTATAAAGGTTAAAAGTTAGTTTCCATTTTCCTTAAACACAAAATGACAAACATATAAAAGAAAAAAAATCAAAATAAATTAGAAGTAGGAATGCATCTCTTTGGATTGCTTGCTTGTAGCCTACCCAATGGGTAGGCTAGCATTTAGGGTTTTGCATTTCTAGATACATTTGGGAGTTATTTTTATACTAAATTTTTGAAATTAAAACACACATTTTGCATGCATCTAGTGAATGATCATTGAATGCTTCTTTGATTAATTTCTTTGAATTAAAAAGAACCACACACACCACGATTCACTTAAACACTAGTGAGGTGGATTTCATCACCATCCACTAGTAGAGTTCAACGAGGTGGCTTTCATCTCCAACCATTGTATCAAATCCCACAAACCTTGTTCTTTTCCAAGGCTGGTTCCAAGATTCATCATAGCCCATGGGTTATAGCACGTATCTCTCTTCAGAGAGGTATATCGTAGACTACGGGTGAACTTGGTGAGGAACTGGTAGGACTTGTGCTCCCTGGCTATGTGTGGACTTCATTACCACACATTATAGGTAGTATAACACGATCGGGACTTCATAGCCAAATTGTCAAGCTATGATTATACAGGTGAAATCCAATTAAACACAAGATTATCATCCAAAAATATTTCAAACATGCGACACAAGGTCATTCATTACAAACAACACATCTGAAACACACAAAATAGTTTAGGAATTCACATCTAAAACTTAAAAGAGATAATCATTTGTCTTATTGAGTGTTTCATTTTCATGTTTACTATTTTATTAAGAATTTTTAAAGAAAATAGTCACTTAATATTTGGTAGAGAGTTACAATGGTGTGCACCCGCAGCCAAGCCCAATCATGGGAAGAAGCTACGAAGACATGAGTCATCTCCATTATAGCCCTAGGGGACCTGTTCATACCTCCCTGGTAAGCCTCTACTCACCCTAGCTCCAATACAGTGGGGCACAAGCCACACCTACGAGGGATCCCTGTGCGGGACACCCCGAGGGGTGATGGACTTTACTTGGGAGAGTGTTCCTGATATTTAGATAAATCACATGCCTTCTTTGATGAAAGGCAACAATGCACTAAGGTGCTAGTATATAGATCGATGGAGGTGGTGGAATCCATCAACCACATAGGGGAAATCATCCATCCATAAATATGATTTCCATAGATCTTTTCGAGCCCCTACGAGATCCAAATAATCCATTGAAGTCGTTGCACCTCTACTTGGAGGAAATTGAATTTTATCAAGGAGATTCACCCTCATCACCCTTCGAGTACTGGCCTTATTATGAGATGCTACAACCATTTCATTTCTCTTTAGGGTCAACTCATGATGTCTTCGATGTTGAGGAGCAACCTGAGGTTCCCATTGACAATCTAAATCTAGCTGATGACATCCATTTGATCCCTACCCCCACTAGTTGTAGGAGGGGTCGCATATGTTAGTCAAGCCTATGATTGACAAGGATATCATCTTAGATATAGAGAATCTATGATGTATCAAGCTAGGGTAAAGCCTATCCCCTAAAGTGGAAGCTGATTACATAGCCCTTCTCATAGAGAATAAGGCATCTTTTCCATGGTCTTACAAAGACATGTCAGGACTGGATCCAAATCTAGTCACCCATAATCTGACGCTTGACCCCAAGGCCAAGCCTATCAAAAGCTAAGAAATATGCATCCAATAGTAGCCTTAATGATCAAATATGAGCTACAGAAGCCGTTGGATGCCAATTTTTTCATTTCTATAAACTATCTTCCATGGTTGTCCAACATGGTTCCCGTCAAGAAGCCTAACAGGAGGATTCACATTTGCATAGATTTTTGCAACCTAAAAAAAGCAAGTCCTAAGGATGATTTTCCTTTATCGAGCATTGATGCCCTAGTAGATGCCACAACAGGCCACAAAATTTTATCCCTTATGGATGGTTTCTTTGGGTACAATCAGATTCATATCAACCTGAAGGACCAGCTCAAAACAACGTTCACAATGCCTTGGGGAACATTTTACTATAAGATCATGCTTTTTGGCCTTAAAAATATTGGTTTCACACCAGCGTGCCATGACATACATCTTCCATGACTACATGCATAATATTATGGAAGATTACATGGATGAATTACTGGCTAAATCCTTGCTACGCCATGAGCATCTCGATGTCCTACGCAAAGTCATCAATTGCCTTATTGAGCATAACGTGAGAATGAACCCCAAGAAGTGTATCTTTGGCATCACATCTGGAAAGCTCTTGGGATTTATAGTTTCTAAATGAGGCATCAAAGTGGACCCCAACAAGGTCAATACCATTCTCGAGATGCCTCCCTTGACTACCATCAAGCAACTTTGAAGTCTACAGGGCAATATTAAGTCCATAAAACGCTTTATAGCATAATTGTCGGATAAGTGTCGACCCATGAACAAGTTATTGCACAAAGGGGTTGCATTCCATTGGGATGATGAGTGTTAGGAGGATTTTGAAGCAATTAAACAATACCTAGATTTGTTGCTAGTTTTGGCTCTACCTCGACCAGGAGTACCATTCTGTTTATACATCTTAGCCACTGAGATTGCATTGGATGCCATGTTAGCCCAAAACAATGAACTGTATAAGGAATAGGCTACTTACTATCTCAGCCGCACCCTGGTTAGTTATGAGATCAGCTATGCATATGTGTATAAGTTATGCCTAGCGATGGTTTTTTCCACCAATAAGATATGATATTACATGCTTAGCCATACCACGTATGTTGTGTCTAAAGATAATCCATTGCAATACATGATGAGTCACACTTATCATAACAATTGCATAGTGAAATGGATCATGTTGTTTATGGAGTTTGACCTAGAATTTATTGGATAAAAATAAATTAAGGGTCAAGTCATTGCTGATCAACTCGTTGAGGCTCCTCTCTAGGATGATCAGCCTCTTATCATGGATCTTCTCAATGATGGAGTCTTCCAAATATCAAAATTTTCTGATTCTGATGAGCTTGAGCCGCAGACATATATGACTCTATTTTTTAATGGCTCCAAATGCGAGAAAGAGGTGGTGTAGGGATCATGTTTTTCACACTGCATGGGGTTCTCATACCCCTATCATTCAAACTCAATTTCCCATGCACCAAAAAAAATGTTGAGTACAAAGCCTTGCTCATAGGTCTTCAAATGGCTATCACCATGAAAATCACCAAGCTTAACATTTTTGGCAATTTCTTGCTCATTGTTAACCAGGTCAAAGAGATATACCAATGCAAGTGCCTAGTTCTACAAGCCTGCAACCTTGTGGATAAATTCTCAATAAATTTTGAATGGTATGACATCGAGGCGGTCCCTCAATCATCTAATCATTTTGTAGATATGATGGCCTCCCTAGGATCCTTGATCCCGCATAACCCTGTTGATGAGATGACAACCATTCAGGTCAAAATACTCTTGCAGTCTATGATTGAGCATGAGAACACTCAAGCCACATTAGAAGTCCACTTTATTCAAATTGAACATCATCAAGAGAGATTCTCGCACATTCAAGAATGTTTGAATCATGTCGATTGGGAGACTTTGTTCCCTCAATCCCCTTTTTATAGCAGTACGATGCTATTCTTACAAATTCTTTCCCACTCAATATTTTCTTGAGATGAATTTCAAGGAGGACATGCAGTTCACGCGATCGAGGCTTCCTCACAGTAGGACTGGTCCATACAAGTCAGGGAGTATCTAAAGCTGGGTAATCTCCCTCCTGGATTATTGCATGCTACTAAAAAAATATTCAAATGAAAGGCAACAAAATATGTCTTGCTAGGAGACATTATGTATCGTCGAAGCTATGACGAGATCCTCCTTCATTTGCTTTGAACATCAAGAGTTAGCTTGGGAAATTGCCCAAGCACACAATGGTACATGCGATGGCCATTTTAGTGGCATGGCCATTGCAAAGTGCATTCTTCACATGGGATATTATTTGCCAATGCTAGAGTGATATTGTTGCGCATATGTGAGGAAGTACATGAAGTGTTAGCACCATGCTAACTTGACACACATATCTTCTTAGGCCTTACAACCAATCCAATCGGCTTGGTCGTTCTCATAATGGGGGTTGGATTTAATCAAGAAAATCTCCCCCACATCCTTGGGTCATCACACATTTATCATTATAGCTACTGAGTATTTTACAAAGTGGGTGGAAGCGATCCCCCTTACCACTACAATAGGACCCTGCATTGTGGAGTTCATATTGCATAATATCATTTATCATTTGGGTATTCCATCCAAGATTATTTTGGATAATGGGATATCGTTCAAGAATAAGGATGTGTGTGCTTTAACAGCTAAGTATAATATCCAATAAAATTTTTCGATTCCCTACTATCCTCAAGAAAATGGGCAAGTAGAGGCTTCTAACAAAACATTGACTGCTATTATCAAGAAAACTATCAAAGAGAATCACACCAATTGGCACACGCAAATACCCCTTGCTCTATGGGCCTATCACACTAGCATTCGGATGTCCACGGGGGTTACTCCATTTTCACTAGTGTATGGCACTGAGGTAGTCATGCCTCTAGAGCTAGAAATCTCCTCGCTATGCATATCCATGTAGGAGTTCATTGATGATGACACCACATGGAAGGCTCACCCATATCAGCTTATGTTGCTTGATGAACATCGTACTAATGCTCTTGAGCACCTACACATATATCAAGAGTGACTTAAGAGAGCCTACAACATGAATGTCCATCTTAGATACTTTTAGGTAGGTGACCTTGTTCTAAAAGAGAACCATCAAAATTCTAATTTGTCACCCCATATAAGGGATAAGTTTGTGGTAAATTGGTTAGGTCGTTTTGTCATTACTAGTTAGATCAGACCCTGAACTTACCGCCTAACCTCCATTGAAGGAACCGAGGATCCTGAACCCCTGAACATCCTTCATTTATGGCCTTTCCATACCTAGAGTGCTATGGCTCAACCTAAAATGCTCCTAGGTGTTCTATAACCATCTAGGTCACCCCAAAATGCTCCAAGGGTGCCTATAACATGCTTGGTCAACCTAAAATGCTCCTAGGCAGTCTATAAACATCTAGGTCACCCCAAAATGCTCCAATGGTACCTATAACATACTTGGTTCACCTAAAATACTCCTAGGTAGTCTATAACCATCTAGGTCACCCCAAAATTCTCCAAGGGTGCCTATAACCTTCTTGGTCAACCTAAAATACTCCTAGATGGTCTATAACCATCTAGGTCACCCCAAAATGCTCCAAGGGTGCCTATAACCCGCTTGGTCAACCTAAAATGCTCCTAGGTGATCTATAACCGTCTAGGTCACCCCAAAATGCTCCAAGGGTGCCTATAACCCCCCTGGTCAACCTTAAATGCTTCTAGGTAGTTTATAACCATCTAGGTCACCCCAAAATGCTCCAAGGGTGCCTATAACCTGCTTGGTCAACCTAAAATGCTCCTAGGTGGTCTATAACCATCTAGGTCACCTCAAAATCCCCAAAGGCACCCATAAGCCCTTTGGTCATCCCAAATGCCCCAGTAGCCTCCAATAAACCTGTTGGTAACATGTATGTACATATATATCAATCAAAAATACAAAAATATTGCATCGCATTGCATCTCAAAACATCATCAAAAATAAAAAACATCATATATATCAATCAAAAATACAAAAATATTGTATCGCATTGCATCTTCAAACATCATCAAATCAAAAAAAACACAAAAATATCATATTGCATTTTATTACATTGCATCTCGTTGCATTCTCAAAATCATTTTCATTAGGTACACTCATTATTGCCCTTTGCACTATAGATTTTCTCATACGTGTCTAAAACTAAGACTGTACATCCTACAACAATAAAAAAAAAACAAAACAAAAATAATTATGTCAAAATAATTATCTGCATCACTTTAGTTTTCCATGTTAGTCTTACAATGACACTGAGAGGGGTGGTGAATCAGTGTAGCCTTTTTAAAACTTAAATCCACAACTCTTAAAGCTGAAACAATGAGAACATAAAACCAAATACAACAAGTATAACAAGAGAGCATCACACAACACAAGATTTAATGAGGTTCACCAATGTGGCTACTCCTCAAAGAATTACTGCTTGGACTCCCATCCAAATCCAGCATTTGCAAAGAAACAAATTTATAATCAATTTACAAGCACCCACTCAAAGGAGCACCAACCCCTAATTTATCTGTACCAACAGAAATGAGAACCAACCCCTGATTTACCAGTACCAACTAGAAGGAGCACCAACAACTAATTTTTTGCACCAACAAAAAGGAGCACAAACCCCTGATGCCAAGTAGCAGCTTGGACTTTCAATTTTGAATCTAGAAGTTTGATAGATAAATACCTTCACTTTTACAAGACCCTTACTGGTCTATTGCTTACACAATCTCTCTCACTGTTCATGAAATGGACACATCTTTTGTGCTCTTACAGCCACACTTCACCTTCTTTGAGCCACCTCTCTATGCACACTCTGCGCATTGTCTTCGCATACTCTACACCCTTATAGTCGCACTTAGCGCTCTTCTTCACCCTTTGCGCTCTCTGCGCCCTCTGCTCTCTCTGCGCAATCACAGCCACACTTGGTTTAACTTCAACCTTTTTGCTCTCTGCACACTCTGCTCTCTCTATGCAATCACAATCACACTTAGAACAATTTGACATGACTCTTTGCTCACTCTACGCACTTCATCATCATCTCATTGCTTTTGTGCTATCTGTGCTCTTACGGCCGCATTTCGTACACCTCAACACTTAGCTCAAATCAACGCACATTCAACACTCTTTAGCCGCCTCTATGCTCACTCTGCATTCTTTTCCATCGTTCACTGCCTCTGCGCTCTCTAAACTCTTATGACTGCATTTTGCACACTTCGACACTTAGCACGATTCAAGACAATACACATTTGACAACTTAACAATTCTCCAAATAGCCCTCCTTTTATAACAATATTTTCATGATGAAAACCCTAATCTTAGTTGGCTTTCATAACAAATGTAAACCCTAATCTTAGTTGGCTTTCATAACAACTATAAACCCTAATATTAGTCAGATGTCATCGGTCTTCATCGGCTTCAACTCATGAAGATATTCGATAATTCCATCGCTCGAAGATTTCATTCGATAACAGTCCCTATAGCCGTCGCATTGACTTTTGTTCACTCTTCATATTTTAGCTGCATGAATTCACTCTGTATCTTCCCCTGTAAATGTTGTAGTGACGTTTGTCCACTGTCATACTTCTCATTTCAGCTAGGTTCTTCTTCTTTTCTTGCGCACATACGACCTGTCGCAAAATCGTGACATTTCTGCCTCTATAGCTTCTTTTGTTGTTGTTGCCACGAAAATACATGTCTCGATATCGTGACATTTTTGCCTCTTTGACTTTTTCTTGGTTTTTGACCACAAAAATATAACATGTTGCGATATCATGACACTTTTGCCTCCGTACTATTTATTTTTCCTTTTGTCATGATATCGCGACACTTCTGCCTCTGTAGTCTTCTTTTTTGCTTTTGTTGTGATATCACGACACTTCTACTTTCGTACTCTTCTTCTTTGCTTTTGTCATGAAATCGTGACACTTCTACCTTCGTAGTCTTCCACTTGCTTTTGTTGCGATATCATGACACTTTTGCTTTCATACTTTTCCTTTTTGCTTTTGTCGTGAAATCATGACACTTCTGCCTTCGTAGTCTTCCACTTGCTTTTGTCGTGATATCGTGACACTTCTGCTTCCATACTTTTCTTTTTTGCTTTTGTCGCAAAATCGTGACACTTCTGCCTTTGTAGTCTTCCACTTGCTTTTGTCGTGATATCACGATACTTTTGCTTTCGTACTTTTCTTTTTTTGCTTTTGTCACAAAATCATGAGACTTTTTCTACTTACACTCTCTCTCCTCTTTTAGTCATGAAAATATGACATGTTGCGATATTGTGACACTTTTCACTTCTTACTCTTTCTCTTGTAACTTTTCATGAAATTGCAACACTTTTTCCTGCTTGCTCTTTCTCTTCCAACACGTCGCGAAATCATGACACTTTTTCCTGCTTGCGCTTTCTCTTCCAACATGTCATGAAATCGTGACACTTTTTCCTGCTTGCGCTTTTTCTTCCAACATGTCACGAAATCACGACAGTTTTTCTTCCTTGCTCTACATGTCGTGAAATCGTGACAGTTTTTCTTCCTTGCCTTTTTTCTTTCAACATGTCACAAAATCATGACAGTTTTTCTTCCTTGCTCTGCATGTCGCAAAATCATGATAGTTTTTCTTCCTTGCTCTTTTTCTTCCAACATGTCGCGAAATCATGACAGTTTTCCTTCCTTGCTCTGCATGTCACAAAATTGTGACAGTTTTTCTTCCTTGCCCTTTTTCTTCCAACATGTCATGAAATCGCGACAGTTTTTCTTGCTTGCTTTTTCTCTTCCAATATGTCATGAAATCGCGACACTTTTTCTTGCTTGTTGTACATGTCATGATATCGCGACACTTTTTCTTGCTTGTTGTACATGTCATGATATCACGACACTTTTCTTACTTGTCCTTTTCTTTGATCTTTTGCATATGGGCCACTTCAGTCTTCTTGGAAAAACACTGTACTTACTCTGAATAGCTTCTGAACTTCCTGTCCACTGCATCACCCGATCTATCTGACATACTCTAAATAACCTCTTAACTCGAGTATGTATAGCTTTTGAACTCCTGTCCACTGCATCACCCGATCTATCTAACATACTCTGAATAACCTCTTAACTCCTGTCCATTGCATCAACCGATCTATCTGACTGTGTTGACAACAATGACAATACTATTGATGCACCTTGCTCAACAATCTCCCCCTTTGGAATTGTTGTCAACACATGTGCAACTTCCTGTAATTCTTCTCCCCCTTTGACAATAATACCAAAGGGCTACTACAGACTCCCCCTGAGTCCATACTCAACATTCTCAGGCAAAAATTATTTCACTTAACAAAAATCACAAACATGAGCAAAAAGATAAACAAATACATAAATTCTCCCCCTGAGAATGTGATCTTTGTAGCTAGTCAATTCTTGGGGATATCTCTCATTGCCCCTTTTGAGCTGATTTTTACTGGATTGTCAAAACTGATATGACCGAACCTCTTGTGCCACAACCAATTTTCTTCTTCCTGTCTAATCAAGCAAGCTCCTCCTTCAAAAAGTGATACCGGATAGCAATATGTTTTGTGCGTGAATGCATAACCAGATTCTTGGAGATGTTAGTGGCATTGGTGTTATCACACTTAACTGATATTGGCTCACTGAAGTTAATACCAAGATCTTTTAGGGTTTGTTTCATCCATAATACCTGCATACAACATGTTTTCACTGTAATATATTTTGCCTCTACTGTGGATAAGGAGACTGATTCTTGTTTCTTACTATGCCACGTGACCAACCTGTCTCCAAGATAGAATGCACCTCCACTGGTACTCTTTTTGTCATCTACACATCCTGAACAATCTGCATCTGAATACGCAATAAGGGTGACGTATTTACCTTTTGGATACCATAACCCATACTCCATAGTACCCTTGAGGTACCGAAGAATACTCTTCACTGCTATCACATAAAACTATCCAAAACTTTAGTCCAAATTTCAGCATCTAACTCTTCCCGGATTGCTTGGAATTATTCCTGCAAACAGACCTCCTGCGCTAATTTTACACATGTCAACAAATTGTCAAGTGACTCACACTTGTACCAACTTTTGTCAAACACTGTATCGACACTGCAATTTCACTGCCAACTTTGTACAAGCACCGAACACTATACCACAACATAAACCGAATCCCCTTTTATATTTTTCAACCTGGTCTATGTTTTCTATAGTCATGGCTGGTCACACCTTACTTTCAACTGTTCAAATAAAGAGAAGATATTTTGTCAAACACTTCACGGCCAACTATAGTGCACCTTACTCAAACTCATACTTTTGGACCTCAGATTGACATGGTTCACAAAGCAAAGTTACTCATCTTGATGAGCTAAACATGAATCAATAATCAGACTTCAATATTTTTCACCAAAGCATAATAATAGATCTTACAATCTTCACATCAATGTGTAGTTCAAATACATACTACTTTTATCGAAACACATATATGTAGCTATGGCAACATTCTTTCACTGAACCAAATTTTTTGAACTGTTATAATCTTTAACTTTGAACAGTGGTAGTAAGAACCATCAACTGTACAATAATGACATATAGCAATACTACCAATGATGACAACTCTCAATTTAATTACCATCCTTCATGGAACCTCCACACACAACTACATGAACTAAAACACATTTTGACAACTATATGACAACTCCCCCTGACTACTTTCCTTTCATCCTCATATAACCAAACAAACACATAGGAGCATAAAAATAAAACTTTTTAAGATTGCTCCCCCTGAGGATGTTACCTGGAGTTACTTAGAGCAATAGCGACGTAGTCTCCTTCAGTTCAAGGAGACACGATTTCCTTTTTTTTGTCTTTCTCCAAACTTTCTTGAACTTGGGCTTGAGTTTTTCAAGTACATCCCTATTTTGAACCTTTTCATGAACTTGAACATTTCTCTTGTGTGGTTGTCTCTTGTGCATCCTTGATGGATGATTATTTTCCTTTCTTTTGTGCACATGATTTATTCCCTGTCTGTATTGCATTCTTTTTTTCTGATGAAATCTACGGTCTTGCCTTAGATTAGATACAGAAGTGCTTGGAAAAAAACCTTGCTTTGTGCCCATGACCATTGCATTTAAAACATTGCACATGGTGTTCACTCAGAAAAGCAGATGTATTTCTATCCGCATAACTCTTTGATCTATTATTCAATCCACAATAAATTGCCTTGTGACCATAATGGTTGCATCTAAAACAATAGCCATTAAAAACATTATTATGAATAGAATGAGAGTGATAGAATCTCTTTTGTTGTGGTTGCTTTGTTGTAGTTCTCCTTTGATATTTTCTTCCTTTTGAATATTTCGCTTCAAAATTTTCTTGCTTCGATCCTTCAACAGTGAACTTCTTCTTCTCTGCATATTTGGAAGATGAGGGTTGTTCAACTTCATATCCAAGACCACGCTTATTTGTGGAGCTTCTCTATTTTCTTATCTTTTTATCTAGCAATTCTATGCTCTTCTCGAATTTGAGATTTGTATTGGCATCTTCTAGTTGTTTCTTCAATAAAACAATTTCTTTTTCTTGTTTGCAGCAAACAGTCTCTTTCTTATTGATCTATAACCTAAGATTTTCTTCAATCCTTTTGGACTCTTCTACTTGCAGCTTTAGATTACTAACAACTTTGTTAGATTCCTCTTCACGTTTGCTACATACATTGACTTTATGATTCATCTCTTCTGTCTGCATCCTTAAATCAACAATCTCTTCTTCTAGCTTACTGCAATACTCTATTTTCATGGTTATTTGCACTTTGAGATCTTCAAATATTTTCTTGGATTCTTCTATCTATACTTTTAAACTGGTTATTATTTCATTTGCATCCTCAAGCTTTCTATCCAGAGCTAAAATTAGTTTCTTTTCCCAATTTTCTTCTGGATTAGTTTCTTCTTCATCACATTCTTATTCTGAATCATCCTCTAGAACTTCAATTTTGAAAGGATCATCTTCATCTTCACTGCTACTAAACCCATGGCAATGACGTGCATCATGACCGAGTTGACCACAAACAAAACATTATTCACCTTGTGAACCTGCATCATGATCGAGTTGCCTCTTGGCCTTTTCTCCACTGTTTGATTCATCTCTTGAATCTACAACAATAATGAATTCACCTTTATTTTCTTTCATGACCATGTGTGTTCTTTTCTTCTTGTATCTCACGGTTCTACTTTTTCTTTTCTTTGCCATTTGTGTTCTTGTATGATCTTCCTTCAATTGGTTTAATGGCATTATCATGTATGTTTCCTTAAAAGGCCTCATCATAAGAGGCTATCTATATTTTTGATCATGTGATGTTGTTTCTTGATCATAGGAAGACAGGTACAAGAGGATTCTATATCATAATCCTTCCACATCGTGAAGAAGGGGGTCAACTCCACCCCAAGGAAGTTTGTGACTAGTCAAAGGGAAATATTAATGCACCTACCCTATTGAGGGCATTGGCAATTGTATAGACTGTATCATCATTCAAGTGACCCTAAGAGGAGCATATTTGTAATAGAGATTCATTCATAATCAATACAAGAAATATCATTTTGTTGAATTTATGCAATGTGTCAATATTTTACGCTTTTATGATGACTATAGACTAATACAGTAGATAGGTGCATGATTTTTGGTTATGTCAACTAGAGAGAATATCAAACTCTGTTTGTATTGGTTTCTTGGGTTCCTACAACCTTTGTAAAAAATATGGAACCTCCTCTTTGTTATGTACAAGTGTTGATTCTTCTTCTACTTCCTCTATAAGGGGTGATTCCCCTTTCTCTATTTCTATTGGTTCCTCTTCTTCTACAAGAGGAGTGACTTCTACACCTACTTGCTTTCCTAACCTTAACTGGATAGGATCACAATCGACCTTAATATTATACATAGGGTACATATCATTTTTCATATGATAGGTTGGTTGTTATTTATTGTTTGAATTTGTTGTTGGCTATGCTAGTAACTGAGGAGTCCTTGGAGCAGGAAGAGTAGGCATAATTGGTTGTGGAGTTGGAGTAGGATGTTGTGGATACTGATTCCAAGCATTCTGGTTTCTCCACTGCTAACCAGGTTGCTGGTATTGCATTCCAAGGTAAGGGTTGTAAGGATTTACCCCTTGGGGAAATGGATTCCAAGGTTGTTGCCCATACCAACCCATATTGGGTGGTTGGGTTTGACCTTGGTTTTGATAATTGCTACCCCCATAAGATGGCATTCTTGTTTGCATATGGTTACCCATAGGAGACTGTTTCCAGTTCCTCCTATTACCCATGAAGTATGCCTATACTACTTCAGGTTCCTCTTTATATTTTATTAACTATGGACACAAATTCATTTTATGATCCTTTTTACAGACATCACATACTCTAAATTTATTTTCTAAACACTCGTTTTTGGGGTGTTTACCTTTGCATTTGGGATAGAAGTAGGCTAATGCTGCCTAATTTTCCTACTTCTTCCTCTGAAGAAGTAGGGTATCCATTTGTAGAGCAAGAGAGGATAACATCTCACGCTTGATATCCTCCAGTATATTACCTTTTTATTTTGTCTCAGTGACAGTGGTTGATTGCTTGACATTTCTAGGGGTTAACTTACCCTTTCTTCTTGAAATGTTTTGACATAACTACTGAATATCGTTCATTTGGTGTTGATAAATGTCCCCCAGAGATCATGTTTAAGGCTTCCAGGGATTCATTTTATTAGTCCTTCCAAAAAAATAATTCATAGGGACCTATCTCCTAGTTTTGAATGGGATGATATTTGCAAGTTGAATCTATCCCAGTATTCTTCCATAGATTCCCCTTCCTTTTGGATCATGTCTAGCACTTCTTCCCTTGCATCCTGTGCTCTCCAAAAATCTTGACACTATTCTAGGAAAAGTATTTTCAACTGTTCCCAGGTAGTTATCTGTTTATTCCCCAGACTAATGAACCAGCATAAAGCTAAATCATCCAGGGTGGATGGAAATAATTTCAATTTTTGAGCATCAACTATGTAATCAACCGATCTACATAGGACATCAAATTTGAACAAAAACAGATCGAGATATTCTATGGGAAGTCATCTAAAATTTGGAATATGGGCATGAGATATGTGCTTCATCTTGTGATCTCCTCCTGCCTCTCCTCTTGGAAAACTAAAACTAGTTGATGACTCCTCTATGTTTTTTGCCATTCTATCTTCTATTGGGGTTTCTACACCAGCTACGTTTAGAGCAGTTGACACTGCTTCTAATTCGTTTCTCTTATCCTTTAGAAGGAAGACTAAGTATTTGAGATTATTTTGTCTAATACTACTTGTAAACATTTGACATTCAGTAGATCTTCCTCATATTAAACTCTACTTATCTCAGACCCTGCTCTAAGATTCTACTAAATTGTTTTGGAAGGGTCCTATGAAAATAGTGGGTGTTCTCGCCAATGTACAGGTGGAGATTGATATGGTGAGAGTTCAGTCTCAGGTTCATATTCTACTGAATCAAAAGGATTATGATAAACTTCTTTATTTTTGACAAAATAGTCCTGTGGTCCCCTATTCCTAGGTGGACTCATACAAAGTTTTAGATGAAGGTTTCTAGAGAAAACACTCTAAAATACTATAACTATGCTTCCTTTAGAACAAGAAATTACAATGGCTACTCCCCAAAAATGGTGCCAAAATGTTGGGCAAAACATTGGTTAGTTTTTCTATGGTTCAATTAATTACCTCTATTTAATTGTCAACTTGGGGTAGCTCGTAGTCTTGTGAGCAGCCGCACAAAATATATGCTTATAATTTATCCTTCAGATATGAGTCCCTAAGATTTTGGTTTGGGGGGTGTTTTGATGTTCATTGAAGTTTTAATCCTTAATTCCAAACCAATAACTTATCCTACGTCTATGAAAATAGGATAGAATGTGTTCAAAAACTAATTGCTACCTTGTTGGAAATCATAGAAAATAGGGGAAATAACTGGAAAGTAAATTAATCTATAAAAATAAATATAGAAAATAGGGGAAATAAGGGAAGAACTTTGTTTTAAGTGGGCCCACACTTCCAGTATGTTCAACCTCGTTAGATCTTCACCGAACGCTTTAGATGATTTTTATAGGAAAATACTCAAAAATTTTATTAACAATTGCAACAAGAATTTACAAGAAATTTTCGGGGTCTTCTTTAGGGATGGTCTGCATATTTATAGATATGTGGCCACACCCTGTTATAATTCTCAAAACATATCAAAAAATAATTTGCTTTTACAACTGCCTGCTTAAATGAAGGAATCGGGTAAAATATCAAGATATTTTCGTGTATTCTGTTTCTAGAATATGTTTGATATTTGTTTACTCAATTTACATAAATTTTTTACGTAGCAACTGGAAAATGGATGGCGAGTCATCTTTGATGTTGTCCCTTGTTCGGTTTCAATGCTGGAATTCTTTTTATGTTGGTTGTTGAAGTTTTGCTCTATTCTGCCGACCATAGAGTCATGCTGGAGTTTGACGTTAGTGGAAATCAGGTGTCACGTCTGAAGAAGTTGGGAAGCAAGCACTTTGTATGCTGAAGTCGAGAAGCAGTCACCTAATGGGAAGCAGGTACCTAACAAAAATATGTGCTTTATGGGAAGCAGGCACCTAACAAGAAGCAGGCACCTAATGAAAAACAGACACCTAATAGTTAAGTGTCGAACGATAGTTAGGTGCTTCAAAGGAATTTGGGTGCCTGACTTCATACTTCTCATCGATGTTCCAAAGGTGTTTTGCCTTCATAAAATTGCAAGTTCCAGGTTTGAGTGGGACCTCGATGAAAACATACCAAAATACAACAATTTCCACTAAATCTACACAAAATACACTTAAAGACAAATATTAGATAACATGCAAAATAAATTGTTAATTATATATATAATTTTCATAAAACATTTATATCTACAAGAATAAGTGTTGCACATTATAGGGAAAAGAGTACAAAAAATGAGTAATTATGTGGCTCATTACAACTACTATTGTAAGTCTTGCTACATGCTTTGTACATGCATGATTTAGGCTATTACATTCATATTTCTGCTTATTAGTGAATGTTATTTGATATATTATTAGTCTTGATTTACATATTAGTTGGCTCATATTATTTTGTTACATTATTATATTTGATCTTATTATATTGTGACTATCACATATTTGTTCCCATGAATATTATCCTATGAGTTTACATTAATATTAAGGTTTCAAAAACCATCAACTGTGTTTTTACATTTGTAACGCTATAAGTAAACATTCTTGAATGTAAAAGGCTGCCACAAATTAACTCCCAAATTCTATAGGTCTTATCACATTTTACATTTCATTGGATCAATGGATTATAAATTGGACCTTCCATCCACCTCCACGGTTGAACTTATTATACATATCATTAAGTGAAGAGCATTATATTCATATTTCAAATAATCATGGACTTTCTATGTTATTATGCACATAACACATCTATTATAGTAAATTTCAATATTCAAATATCTTCTCTTCCTTATACCTCAAAATACAAACAATGAACATTCAATATTGGAAGGGATGAAAGGTATATCAAAGGATAGCAATAGATAAATTCAAAACTTCTCTTAAGGCCAAGATCAACTTTTATATTATATTTGTTACATATCCCTGTAGCGAAATTTCACTCCACCAAGGAAATCCTACCAAAGAGGAAAATTTGGAGAAAAAATGCCATCCATTGTTGATTTTGAAAAAAAATAAGATTAGGACTTGAAGCCCCTCGATCTATCAGGTAGCCAGTGTTAAAGAAATGCCAAAGATGATGACAAAAGAAGACCTCCGCCATAAGCTGAAATTAAATCTTAAGCTTCCTATGTCATGAGGCCACACTAACCAATTGGACCAATTAAATAACAACCCATAGTTTTTCGATGGGAGCTAAGCAAGACCTCATCAGTGGTAGAAGTCTTGGAGCCTTTCCAGTGATAGTTAAAAGGGCTCCACCTTTGGTAGGATTTCGACCCATATAGTGGCTACGAAAGAATGGATCTATAGACCATAATATCTTTCGCATCTAATTTATTTTGTAGTGACTATCCAACTAGTCACTTTTCCCCGATGCAAGAAACAACCCTATCAAGGGACCCTAGATGGAGGAAGAAGGAGAATTTGAGGTGTCCAGACAATGAATCAACAGGATAAGCTCCTACCTTTCCATCAAAAGGAGCTTAATACTTAGCAATATATGAAAATAGAATGGAGATTTCAAGTTATGAAAGCTTTGTAGATCGTCTTAGATTGTTGGTCCATAAAGGCCACTCCAAAGTTTGTGGCAAGAGAGCCTAAGAAAACATTATTGAAACTAAAGATTGCTTAAATTTGCTTATTCTTTGAAGCTAGAAGCTTTTGTCCATACTCACTTCATATGCTTTTAAGTCAGACTTACAAATCCTTAGTGGCCAAAACTTCTTTGTAGTGATGTTAGCAAGGTGCTATAAAATCGTCGATCTAACAAGAAGAAAGTATTTGAAAGTCTAGAAGGAAGCAAGCTAGAGCTTTTCACAATGACATTAGCCTAATCCCAAAAATATTTTGACTTGGTGAAAGCCAACCTGAAAGGCTAGACTAGGAAAAGTAGCATCCTGGATCAAAGGTTCTCAGCAAAAAGGATGACGTCAATATCTAAAATGTTTGACATGCTTGATTGCTTTAAGAAGAACATGTCAGTCACTCCTAGATAAAAGTAGTTGGGTAGGAATTGTTGTTGTTCGGATGTGAATATGACAGCCACTCAAAAAAGCATAACTAAAAGATCTTGCAAATCATAACCATAGGAGGGTTGATAGAGAACGTGTTGATGAAGCTTAGTGGTGCCAAGTCATCAATTTTACTCATGATTGTACGTAATAGTTAGTTTTATTTTGAGCTTAATAAAAACTATAAATAGAGAAATGCTCCTCATTATAAAGGGTCGGATAATTTAGGGTTTGCTTGATGTAAGATTTATGTTCA
The DNA here is from genome assembly GCA_028583015.1 of Wollemia nobilis. NCBI lineage: Eukaryota > Viridiplantae > Streptophyta > Pinopsida > Araucariales > Araucariaceae > Wollemia > Wollemia nobilis. The sequence continues at coordinate 108,805 of JAQPPZ010001553.1, read as the reverse complement.
CATTGTTCTAATGCAATTAAGAGCTATTTGACTTCTCCCAGTTGAAATGTGTAGAATTATTGATTAGAATGATATTGCACTTTCAAACATTTCTCTTTATGCTTAATTGGAGTATGATTTGTTAGGCTTAAGGTTGTTTGAATTATTTCAATTGAGTGCTTGAAATGTTGGATGTTGTAATGTCTAGGCTTATTATATTTTTTGCATAGCTTTAATTGAGAATTGATTTGTTAGGCTTTGTTTATAGTAGACAATTAATGCTCATTCAATTGAAGTATGTGTTGTTATCTCAACTCCAATTGTATTTTTATTCTCCTTATCCCTACTCTTATGTCAACCCTATCCCCTTTTCTATCTTTTATATTTTATACAATAGAATTTAGGTAAGAAGTCGTCCTTCTCAAGAGGTTGACTTAAAAGAAATTTTGAGTCATCCAATCTTGACATCGGTCTAGGATGCATATTTTATATTAGGTAGATCAAATAATCAAGATTTATCGACATGCCCCATGGGACTTAGATATTACACATTCATTCCATAAAGAAACATCAACAATTTGTCCATTTAATGCACCATCAAGGGTTTTTGGCATGCCCAGTGGGACAAATCCAATCCGATTTGCCCCACAAAGAAGCAATTGTGGGACGACTCATCAATTCTTCCTAATTAGAAGTCAGATTTAAAATATTATCAAAGCAAACATCCACCGTGGTACATTAAGAGTTTGTTTTTGGCAAGACTAATGGGACAGAGCAATCTTATCTCACAGAGTTAATCTCACAAAGAATATGCTAAATGATTAGGATTACAGTGAAGATCTTGGTCTCTTAAGCAAAAAATTTCATTCACTTGGCGACTTCACATCCAAAAACCCAAGATCAATTGACAACTTTGTTGGAAAGCCAAGAAGTTGAAAAAACCTTCTCAATTTGTTTAGTTAGCAACTTTTAGAGCATCTAGAAAAGGAAAATCGCTATCATCAGTTTGGGCTTTTTCTGTCCAAAGTCCTACTCCTTTGCAGGTCATATCTCCAAAATCACCTACTACATCCCTATCTAGAACCACGACCAAAAGAATCTACCCTCACTGGACAATGTTGGACCTCTTAATTTACAAAATCTTCATGATATTCCATGAGCTACACTCAAAGCCTTTGCCCTCATATAATGGTAGCGAAAAACTACTTATGAGCGTTGTCAAGATATAATTGCTTTAGCTACTATGCATAACATCATTCATGAAGGTGTGATGGTGAGACTGCTAGACCTATCTTTCAAAGGCAAGGTACTGGCCTGGTATCACTCTTTAGAAGAGAATAACATCAACACCTGGACTGAATTAGTTGAGCCCTTATCCTATAGTTCAATGGTGTAGGGAATTTCTTTTCTCTCCTCACTCAGTTTACTTCCATACAAAGGCATCCTCGAGAACATCACAGATTTTAATATCTGATTTAACTAGGCTTGGAGGAGAATCCCGCAAGAGGTAAGACCTTCCCAAGCTCAAGCCTATATCTATTACCTTTGGGCTTTTGTTTCCGACTTAAGCTTGCAAATCCAATAGTCAAATGAGGTGCAATTTCCCCAGATCTGTCGAGTGTTTGCGACAAAAAAAAAAAAGCCCTAATCTTAGTCGATAAGCTTCCTCTAAAGATTGTGATGCCATATTTCTTAAAAATTCCTTAGCAAAATCAACAAGCCTTGCTTTCGGCTTCCTCATACCCCACCGTTAATTGCTTTACCTAAACCTAAACATCATCTTCAACCTGTCGTCTTAGCCATCCAACTGTAATGAAAGCCGTTATCAAGAATATGACAACCAAGATCACAATAATGTCATTATAATGGAGCAACATAATGCTGAAAGAAGATTTAAAGGATACCGGTAAAGAAGATACTCCTATGTCACAAAAGACCAAGGGCCTCCAACTAGCAATCCAACGGAGAAGCAAAATGCCGTTGTTGCAAAACGTCCACAACTCTTAACGGATTTCTGGTGTTTAGCTTACAATAACCCCCATAATACTGACATCTTTATGATCTACCAGCATCAATGCCAACTAACCGCAACCCAAAAAGTTGAAAAAGAGTCGAAAGGCCTAATGGGCATGCTTATGGACCTAAACCAAAATCTTTTGGGTGAGAAACCTACAAGCTCTGATACATTTCATATGACTTGATCTGTGAAAAGACCTCTCCTAATAGATCCCCAAAAGGTTAATCTTTCAGAGGCTTCAACTCAGCGGCAAAAGGAAAGGAAGAGTTGATTTGAATTTTGATTTTTTTTTCAAATGAATGAGTGTGAGGAATGGATGTGTTTATTAAAAGAAAAGTAGTCTAAAGAGCAACCAAACTGGAAGCACCCAAAGCCAACCAAGAAGAAATCAGATAACAAGCCTTGAGGAAGCTGCCTTTCCCCTAAATCACCAGGAAGCAAAGGCAAGAAGCTCTGCAGCAAAATCAGAGGAGGTTTGATGAGCCCGTCCAAAAGGATGAAAGGCTTGTGATGCTGCAGATAGTGAAGGCGGCCCAGAGCCCCACACAAAAGAGGCAAGGTAATTTCCTAATTCCTGCATCATGCTGCCATATCCTTTCACATCCTTCCAGGAGCCCTCCCTGTAAAAATGCTGATCCATAGACATGGACTGGTTGTTATCCATAACGAAACCTTCAACAGATAATGTGCTTCCAACAGCAAAATCAGCGAACCCTGTCACTCATAAATAAACAAGGGTCAACTACAGCTAACAAAGCCGGCACTTTTGAAACCCATCGGCTGATCCGTCATCTGTCGGGCCAAACCGATCGCACCCACTTCGTTTTCCGGCCATTTTTGAGGACCCAAATGCTCAGATCATCGAAATCCCCGTTCCCGACCTCCCCGCCTCTCCATTACGAAGTATGACGGAAAGCCCGAAATGTAGAATCTACGTATCCTTAATAAATCTTCACACTGGATATACGCGTTTATGTCTGCATTCGGCAAGATCTCGATACTCTCGCTCTCGCTCTCGGTCAAATCGACGCCTCTTCTTTTCCGACGTTCTCGGAGGAGTTACTGACCGTGTTTTCCGTCTGTTGACGGAATTTTATGCATAGGTAATGTAATGAAATTCATTGAATATTTTGTTTGTTGTTTGTAATGAGAGGACGAGATTTTTTATAGTTATTATTTTTAATAATTGGTTAGCTTAAGTTTAAATCAGAGGAGTGGAAGTACTCACAAGTTTAAATCAATTATTTTTATATTTGTATACATTTGTACAGGCGCTTCTGCTTTGTGTTTGTATTTTTATACGCTTACGTCGTTAAATTTATAATAATTATTATTTTTTTAATTTCTGTGCAATATTATGGTAATGATGACGTTCAGTAAAGTCTTTTTAATAACAAGGTTAATGCCAGTCACCCACTTACGTCATTAAATCTATAATAATTTAATTTTTTAAATTTCTGTGCAATATTATGGTAATGATGATGTTCAGTAACGGTACACTTTTTAATAACAAGGTTAATAACGGTCACATGGGATACGATGTCTAGCCGGAAAATTGTAAACTGATTTTTTTTTGTTGGTTACTGTGAGAAACTTTTATTACTATGTTAAGGGTTGAGTATTCCCATTTCAGCTATGATTTTTTGTAAGGTTGATAGTTAAGCTTATCAATGGAGGATTAACACACATCAATAGGCTGGGTGAATTGGTAAGTTTTGGGTGCTTACCAACAAGAGACCTAAGTTCAAACCTTGGAGACTAGCCTTGTTTGAGGCAAAGGTAATAGACTAAACTAACTCTGTTGAGTGTGCAAGCTTAAAGACGACGGTTCCAATCTCAAGTCACCGGTGGTCCCCCCTCACACTAGGTTGTTATCAACAAGGTGGTATAAGGGTTAGGTTACAGGTGGCAACTCCAAGATTTGAACCTTGATTGGTAGTAAAAAATGAATGAGATGTATCCAATTCCCTTATGTATCAAAAAGGGAAAACACACACCACAGTTTGAACCTTGGACCTCATGAAAAAGAGCCAAAGCCCGAATAGTTGAAATGAAATGAAAGATTTTAATTACGTCCGCGAGACCCAAATATGGTCTATGGACCTCAAATATGGAAGTACAATTACTCAAATCATATCATATGATCTTTAATATCTTTGAGAAGGTTGTTCCTTCTCCTGCTAATTTGGGTTAGCAATTCCTCAACTTTTTTCATTTTGGTGTCTTCAAATAACTCTGCCATAGACCCGTTCCCAAGTGTTTCTTTGTATTTGCCACGGATATCTGAAAAACTTGGGCATTTATAGATGAAGTGTTCCTTTGTCTCTACTGCCCATGTGCTGCATAGAGTATATATTTTGTCTTCCTATTGTTCTTTGGGCATTGTCCATCTCCCTGTTTCACATCTAAGCCTATGAGAGCTAGTCCTTATCTAAGCAATGAGGATTTTTTCCTTCCACTTGATTTTAGCGCCTATATACACTTTTTCCTTGTGGTCATACATTGGGTTAAACTTTGCAATATAATATTGTCTTTTCCTGCTTGCATTTTGCCACATTCCACTTCTGAACTTTTCATTCACATAATTTTTTATGTCTTTGTTGACATTTGGGCATTCATTTATGTTGATTTCCCAACATTTCATCCATTTATGATTTTGTTTCATCCATGTATTCTTCCGCCTATGCAACTCTTCTTCCCTAACTGCCCTAGGCCATATGTCGTTTTTCATATTTTCTGTTTTTTCAAGTAACATAACAGCTTGGTCATAGCAATTGCTTCTAAAGGGAACATTCGAGTTTCAGCTAGAATAATTTCATAAGGGGTTGTGGCCTTAATTTTGAGAAAAATTGTGATTAGATATTTTTGAATCCTTTCTATTTGCCTCCATTCTATATTTGTTGTGCCACTAGCCCACACCTTGCAACCATACAACAAAACCGGTGTAACAAGTAAGCCAAATAAGACCTTGGTGGTCTTCCAGTCCCACAACTCGACATTCCTACACCTATTTCGAAGTGCATATAGTGCTCTCCAACCACTTCAAGTTCTTTTCATCCTACATGTATTCCAATTAAGTTTGTCATGAAAGTCTATGCCCAGGTATTTGTATTCTACTACTACCTCAAGCGGTTCTCCTGCAAACTGAAATTCGAGTTGTTGCTTCTTTTTTGTTGAAAAATCATAATTTTTGTTTTGCTCGTGTTCACCTGCATCCCAACTTCCTTACAAAATAGTTCTAGGGCTCGAATGTGATCTTCTAGATCTTTGGCTGTTTTGGCCACAAGAATTATATCGTCTGCATACATGAGGAGTTTTACCACATATTTGGCTAAGTGCACACCCTCTCCCCCAAATTTTTTTATCCATTCTTCTAACTTGTCAATGTACAACCCAAATAAGGTCGGAGATAGAGGGCAACCTTGTTTGACACCTATGTCACTACCAAAACATTCAGATAACCCTTCTTGTGTTTTGATTCTAGCCTTTACATGCTCATATAGTATGTGAACTGCTGCCCTGTAATGAATTGGAACCCCTAGCTCTTCCATCCTGCTCCATAATTTTTTCCTTGGCACAGTGTCAAATGTCTTTTTCAAGTCTACAAAATAACAAAAAGCCTCCTCTTTTTTATCCCATATTTTTTCCACTATGTGTCTGAGTGTGATACAATGATCAATAGTTGAGTGCTTGGGCCTAAAACTTGCTTGCCCCTTTGCTCTCTTTCCCTTTTCTTTTGTCCATATGATGATCTTACGCTCTATCATACTCCCAAACAACTTTGCAAAGAGAGGGTTGGTCATGATAGTTCAATAGTTTGAGGGATTATTTACATCTCCACTTTTAAACAAAAGAATGGTCAAGCTAGTTGTCCACTCGGTAGGGAAGCCATTTTGTATGACCTCATTGAAAATTTCTTTGATCTACGGTGCCAGAATATCTACCCCTATTTTATATGCTCCGCCTGAAGATTGTCTATGTCACGGGCTTTACCAGTTGCTAAATTTTTTATCCCTTGAATAATGTCTTCATTTGTGAAAAGTTCTTTCTTGACAATGATAGTAGGGGTGTCTCCTGCTGGTTACTACGTTGATACAATTATTTTGAATACTCCAACCACTGATTAACTGTTATGCTATTTTCAGTTTGCATCCTTTTCACGCTTAGTTCCTTTCAAAATTTCTTTGGTTCATGCTTCCCTAAGTAAATCAATTCTTTCCTCCTTATTCTAGTGTATTCTTTTTTTTTGCCCTTACCAGTTTCTCATATGCTTTTTTGTTTGCTCTTGTTTTACCCTTAGGTTCCTTTAGTAATCTTCGCACTCTTTTGAAATCTTCATCGAACCATGGGTTGGTTGGGAAGTTATTCCTTTCTTTATTTTTAGGTTTAGCTCTCTTGCATTTGTTTAGAGCTTCTTGGATAGCGTGCATTAACCATTCACTCTTACTGTAATCTCTGCTACTATGAGGTAGTTCTTCCCTTTCTTGTAACTTGTTATTTAATATTGCTCTAAAATTCTATCGATTTTCATCTGTTAAGAGAATGTTTCCCTTGTGAGGATATTTATTTTGATTGCCTTGCAAGTGTTTTTCCCTTGGTTTGTCTCCATGCATTTGAAGTTTCATAACAATTGGGTTGTGATCTGACTTAAGTTCCATTGGAGAATCTTCCACTTCTAGCTCCTCTATTTTTGGTATGTAATTTTGTGAGCATATTACATAGTCTATTACACTTTGTCCCTTATATGTTTTGCATGTTCCTGAATTTTTCCATTTGTTCATCCCATTGCAAATAATCAAGTTGTTTATGTTGCAGAGGCCCAACAACTCTTCTCCATATTGCGTGATAGCCTCATGCTCATCTTCTAAAGTCCTGGTCCACTGCTGATTTTCCTCTTCTTGCATCCAAAGATGATTAATCTCAATATCTTCGCTACCTTCTAGAATGTTAGCTTGCTTATTTGTTTTCCTTGCATTGAAATCTCCCCCAACTTACTGTATATCAAAATGTCTCTTTTTAGGGAGGAGTATGGGTCTTCTCTGTTAAGGTCATGTTTCTTATAGAATTTAGAATTCTTGGGAGCAAAATAGCATGCTGCTATGCTAATAACTGACTTATTTTCTAGGATCTTTATCCAGATGTATTGTTTGTTTTCATCTTGTTTTTCAATTTTAATGACCCTATCCTATTCCTATTTTATTAAAATCATAATACCCCCATGCCCTTTGCCATTTTCCATTGCTTTATTCTATATTGCTATTTTTTTGTATCCCATAAATTCTAGAGTCCTACATCCATCATGTTCATGTGTTTTCGTCAGTATGATTATATCTTTATCTTTAGCAATGGGCCCTAACTCGGGTCCTCTTCTCCAAGGGTAACCTCTACAATTCTAACTTACCATCGTAAGATGTTCTCGGGTGGGCCATACTCCCTATTTGTTTTGGGTTTGTTTAGATGTGATGTATGCCTTTCCATTTCTTAAATATACCCATTTCCCTTCATTCCTTGTTGCCCTCACCTTTTCTCATTCCTTATTTCTTTCTTCCTATTGTAAAAAGGTTAGGTCGTCATCTAAATAGAATTGTGACCCTCTCAGAATGCCTCTATTTTTTAGTAACCTTGTTTTATCCTTGTAGCTCATTAATGTGACCCGAATATGCCTATCCCTGCCTCCTTCTCTCAGCCTGCCAATTTTGCTTGTTTTTTTAATTTGACATTTCCATTGTAATTGATCTGACAAGAAGTCCCTGGTTAAATGATTTGTGTCTTCCCTATCTCCATAATATTTCAACCCTTTGATGATTATATTTGATAACTTCTCATGTCTTTCTTTCTCTTTTGTTATTTAAATTTTTACTTGCTTTTCTATCAACTCTTTTTGTTGATTGATTGGTTCTTTTACTACTTGAGACCATGTCTTTGCTTTTGCTAATTCATTTCACATCTCATTTTCTCTTGTTTCCATGTTTTGGAGTGTTTCTCATACCTCTTTTATTTGATTTGCATTTGTTTTTTCCACCTCTATTGCATCATTTATTGGGTGGTGGATGGATTTTTTGAGGATATGCCATTCATGTTGACCCATGTTTACAAGGTTTTGTAGCTTTGACACTTGCTCCTTGAGTTGGCTATTTTCCTTTTCTAGCCTCCGAATGGTGTTTATAACCTCATTTGATTTAGTATCTCTTAATTTCTCCCTCCTTTCCATGCTTTCAAGTTTCTCTTTCATCTTCATTAGTTTTTGCACATAAAGTCTTGGTGCCCACATGAGTGGTGTAGTTGTGGGACTATAAATTTCTTCCTCGTTTGAAAACTCATTTTGGTGACCTCCATTTTCCATGTTGAATGCTTTCTTGCGGTTATTTCTGGGTTTTTTCTCCTCACTTGTTTTTCCTTATGTATTCTCTTGTGAGTTATTTTATAGGTGGCAACTCCAACCATGTTGTAATGGAATTTCTGCAAGAAGTGTGACTAAGGTGTCGATCGCTGTCGAAGATGCACCCTTATAAGTCTTCCTCCCTTTTTACAAAAAAATGTGTGAAGTAGGAAAAGAGATGTTTATCCCCCTTAATTGCAAAAGATGTGCAACACATGAAGCTTTGTTAAGGCTTTTACAAAGATTGCCTCCTAGGAAAATTTTACACTAGAAAATTCCCCCATTTTGTTACAAGTACTTCAAACAAAGAGAGTTTGTTATTTATGAAGCCTAAAAGAGGTACAATCACCCCTTTATTGCAAGTACTTCAAACAAAAACTTATGCTATTTATGATTCCTAAAAAAAGAGTGTAAATGGTGCTTGCCTAAGGTGACTAATTTGTTTCCCTTTACAATATTGTTTTAGCCATGAGCACTTTGTGTGTTCTTTCTGAACCAGGATCAGAATTGGAATTAGACACTTCACTAGCAACATTGCCTTTTTGTGATGTGCTTTTGCCATTTTTGTTTTGCTTGTTTTTAAACCAACACCAATTGGTGTCATGGTTGTCCTTTTTACAATGTGAGCAAAAATTCTTTTGAGGTTGCTTTCCCTTACCTTTTGAAGATGATCCTCCCTTCTGAAATTTTCCTTTCTTATTTCCACCCTGATTGTTCGAGTAAAGTGCATTTTTCGACACTTCATTTCTTTGGAGTTGATTTGCTTCTTCTATTTGAAGCAAATTGACTAACTCCACAAAGGTGATTGTTCTTTGAGATACATTAAGAGATGTTATAAATATCTTGTAGGATTCTAGAAGAGCCCTTAATATTACTAAAGTTAAGATAGTATCTTCTACTTTTGATCCTAAAGCATTCATCTTTAACTTCAGTTCTGCTACTCTACAGAGGAATAGTTCTACTGATTCTCCTGACTTCACATGGAGTGTATGAAGTGTTTGAAGGTTTAGAATTGTCAATTGAATCTTGCCTTCAAAAATGGTGCAAAGTGCATCCCATGCATCTTTACCATTTTTAGCTTCACTTATGTGAGGTTGGATCTCATCAGTAGTAGCTAGGAGAATCAACATGAGAAGATGATTGTTCTTTTTATCCCATGTTTTTTGATCTGCTCTTGTTGATGTGGGTCTTGTTTCAGTGCCATATACTAAATCCCACATTTCCTCTACAGTGAGTATGGATTTCATATTAGTTTTCCATGTTGAATAGTTAGGACCTTTAAGCAATTGTATATCATTCAGGTATTTGTTGATAGTTGCTATGATGAAGGTTCTAGAATTTTTACTAAGATGATATTTATTTCACTTTTAAGTGGTATTTAATGGCACCTGCCTGAAAAATCTCTTTAAAGAAAGATGATCAGTTTAAGGATATTTAAGCCAAACAAATAAGAAGTGAAAGAGAATTCACTCAAAAAGATATTTAATGGCACCTGCCTGAAAATCCTCTTGAAGAAGAATAATCCGTTTGAGGATATTGAGCCAAAAAAATAAGAGTGAATTTTAGGGTTTGTAAGGAGAGAATATCAATTTTAAAAATGAATTATACTTGTGCAAATGAATAACACAATTTATTGTGAAATTTTAGGTTTTTTGAGTGCTCTTGATTTTGATGACTTATAATTGCAAAGAACAAGAAATTAAATGCAATAATCAATCAAAGAGTGCCCACAAAATTATTATCACTTAGGTGTCGGATGCAATCGAAAATGCACCTAATTTGCAAATTTGTAATAAATGTGTCGAGTAATATCAAAGATGCACCTTTATCATCAACTTTTGCAAAAAAAAATTGATTTGTGTTGTGTAAAAATTTGATATTTTATGTCTCCTATTGTTTTCCAATTTTGCAAAGAATGTGGCATAAAACAATTACCTTTTCTTTTTGTTTTGCAAAATTAACAAGTTTTGATTTTTTTTTAAATGCTCATCACTTTGTGTTACAATTTTGCAAAGAAATACAATTTCTTGTCTTCCCCCCTTTGATTTGCAAAATGAACAACGTAGCACTCCATTCAAGTCAAGTCGAAAAAACGACCCGCGTTTGAAAGGCTTTCCAGAACCAGGCGATACATGACTTGGTTTTTATGGACCCAATGTCTTCAATCTCTTCTTAGTTTTGCAAAAAATATAATGTGCAATTTCTTTTTTTTATATTCCTCCTTGGAGAAAACAAATGCACACTTTGCCTTTGAATTTTACAAAATTTTGTGTCTCCTTGTGTTACAATTTTGCAAAAAAGAATTCAAGTTTGATCCTTTATTGTTTGCTAAATTAACAAGGTGTTGAGAAGAATTAAAGCTCCCTAATTTTGTAAAAAAAAATAGTGCTCTTCCTTGTCTTATAACTCTTTGATGACGAAGAGCTTTTTGAATCCAAGGCTTTGTCTTCATGAAATAAAACTTGTACTCTCAAAAAATGATTAGAAACAAAAATTTGGAGCAAAGTGTTTACAAATTTCAACTTGTTGCAAAAGAAATTGGGCTTTCAATTTTGTCTCTTATCCCCCCTTGGATTTGGAGAAAACAAAATAAAACAACAATTTTTATATGTTTGCAAAAAAAATGTTGGCCTTTCTTTTCAATTTTTAGTGCATAGATTTAATTTTAATATAGTATTATAGATTAATATAAAATATATTAGGAATAAAAAATCATTTAGTTATATAAAAAAAATGATTTTTATTCAAAATATAATGAATTTATTAATTTTAAATACTAAAAAAAAAAATACAAAAAAATGTTAAAAATACTTTAACCTTAGTATTTTTTTCGTGCAAAATGCTTTATATGAGCCCCGCAGGGATTCGAACCCTGTATCCCGTGGGTGCTAGCCTGGCACTCTTTCCAAGCAAGCTAGCTTGCCCGACGGGAACAAAAGGGAATAAATGTCCGTTTGTTCCTCCACGTTTGTGCGCAAGGAAAAAATGGGACTTTAGTCCCACATTGCCCTTACGGGTAATGTTTGGGTATTCAAAAGGGTGAAGTCACCCTTTTGATTTCAATTTCCTATAGGTAGTCACAGGTCAGTCGGTCCCTTTTGCTTGCACCACGTGGTGCAACAACTAAGTCCTAGGTGGCATGTGACTTGTTCATCACATGTTGCCCACGTGTCAGGTGGACACGTGGCTAGTCTACCACATGTTTGCCACATGTAATTCGATTGATTGTTGAGTCTGCCAGGTGGCACGTGGTTAGTCCATCATGTGTCATCGACGTGTTAGTCCAGTGGCTTGTTCACCATGTGTCAAGTCTTGGTTTGTCCTCGATATGCATGCCAATATGGTATTGTTCTCGGAGTGTGTGCCATGTCAGTCGAGTCAGGGTTGGTTGGTAGCTTTCAGGTTCACTAGGTCAAGGTTTATTTGGTGTCTAGGTAGTTGTGTTTGTTCACCAATCGGATAGGCCTGGTTCTGACGTCAGAGGGCGCTCCTGCCATTTGATCATTGTCGACCGTCAAAGGATGCTCATGCCCTATGGTCATGGTCGGTTGTCTTAGAACGATCATCAAAGCCTCTCTTCGATCGTTGGCTCAAGGTAGGTCTTGATCGACCACCAGAGGGTGCTCCTACCCTCTGGACATGTTCGACCACCTAGGAGCGATCGTCGAAGATGTTCTTCGATCACTAGTCTGAGGGCTCACGGGCCACCTTGGAGCGGTCATTGGAGCTGCTCTTCGATCATCGGTCTAAGGGTTTGCGGTCCATTTCAGTTGATGTACTATAGGCCACTGGTCCACATGGACCTCCTACTCACGTGGAAGAATTGTGGGCTGCTAGTCTAAAAAAAAATTAGAAAAATAATAAATTAAACAGACAATCAACACAACCTTAGAAAAGGTAAACTAAGATGTTTCGTGTGATGTCGCCTTGAAACGGGACTGGACCAAGAGACTTCCTCCCACCTTGCCCAGTGTGGAACGAGAGACTTCCTCCCACCTTGCCCAGTGTGCACCTTGCCTCCTCCGTAGCTTTGATACCAATGTTGGCAAATGCACTATAAAATAAAATATGCATAAACCATAGGAAATATTATTGATATTCAAGAGTTTATATAACATTAGGAATAGGCTATGAATAGCCTAATTAGTTGTTCCCCCTAAAGGTAGGTAACAACGTAAATAGGTAGCCTTCCCCCTAAGGTAGCTAACAACCTTAGAAAATAATGCTAACCACTAACAGCTAACTACGTAGTCAATTTGACTGACTACTAATCTACTAACCAAGATAATATCTAGGTCAATGGTAAAAAGTAACAAACTACTTTTTACCATGTGGTAAATTAAATCTACCTAATGTAGGAATATGGTAAATATCCCAAATAATGGAATATTACTCTAACATTTGGATGATGTGAAACTTTGGAACTTTGAATAAGAGGTTCAAGGTTTGAATTCAAAATAAAATAGGATTGTATACCATACCCCATCTTGTATTAAAGCTTTTCGTCCCATAAATTGTTTTGGACTTGTAAGTTTAGTTAATTATTTCATTTCAACAAGTTTTAAGCTTAAAAAAGTAAATTTAATATAATATATATATGGTTTTACTAACAAGTAATTTTTAAGAGTTTACATGAAAACTTAAACCAAAAAATCAATTCAATTATTATAAAATAATAATTAATTAACTAAAAACTTAAATGAATATTAAAATTTTTAGATGAGAACAATTGCCTCAAACATTTTACCTCTAAGAGAGGCTCTCTATAGTGGTATGTTTATAAATAAAGAAAGTGTGCAAAGCTCTAGTTACCTCTATGCATATGTAGAGGGACCTAAATATATGATTGTAAACATCAAAGGTTTCATTATAGTTTTATAGTTTTGGTTGTTTCTTTAAAAATGTTATATTTTTATAGTTTTGGTTGTTAGAGTTAGAGTATATTACATCATTTAGATCATGTAAATGTACCACCTTAGGTACATAGTTAAGATGCGAGATTACTTTAGGGAGAAGTTATCTAGTTAATTCAAGCAATGTAATAAATGCACAAGTGACAATGTCCAAGTTGTAATGTGCAAGGTGTCCCTTTGTACAACTAGGTAGAGTGTTGGCTAAGGAATCTATCTTTCTATATAAAGGGCCTCATAGTGGTAGTTTAGATATCAAGCTCATATCAAGATCATTGTGTTCATGTCAAGCTCTTGGTTGTAGTACTCTTGTATGGGGTACAATGTATCTCTATAACTCATATTAATGGAGTGACCATTTCCTCCATATTGCATTGTATTTTCCTCATTTCTATTTATAGTATATTTCAGTCATATTGTAGTCTCACTATATTTTATATTTACTGCATTATATTAGGATCTGTGTTAGATATCTCCACTGCATATATCCTCAACAACTAATAGTGGTATTAGAGGCATGGTGAATCAAGATAGGAGGACCTACATCCATAATAAGAGAAGTCTAGTAGGTCAAGAGGAATAAGGAGTGTTACTATTACTATTTTTGTCCTACATCTTCGAAAATAAAATCTGCCATTGTGCACCGTTGCATGTGAAAGTTGCCATTGGGATTTATAGTCATAGTAGTCAACAAGATTAGAAAAGTGAGAACTGAAATAAATCTTAATTGTAGAAATATTGAGATTATATTTTGCTATAGTCTTTCCATAGAGTTGCAAAAAAACTCGTGAAGACTAGGACTCAACATTTAAACCACTAGATTGACAAATCAACTAGTGAAGATTATTATCTCTAGAATTACAAATTCTTCAATTCTAGTTTCTAACAACTTATTGTAGGAAAAGGAGATTCAAGAAAAAGTTGAGAAGCTTCCTATAAGAGAGTTAGGAAGAATATCTTCTTAGAATCATTCCAGTGCTTGTAGCAACAAGGAAGAAGATTGAATATTTCAAAGACCTCAAAGAAGGTCCTATTACAAGAGCTACAATCTTGCAAAGTGCAAAAGTAAATAAAAGGCCATAGTAGCCTTATAGCATACTCAAGGAAGAAGAGACTCCAAAATTTGAGTCAAGGAGGAGATAGAAGATTGATGATCTCCATTCAAGATTAATACCTGCAGATTGCAGAAGCAGAAAAGGCCATAGAAGCCTTGATCAAGAAGAAGGCCATAGGAGCCTTAATACTGAAGAAAACTTCAGAGAATAATTTTTTTATTCAGAAGAAGAGTTCTTGATTTAGAAAAAGAATTCCTGATTTAGAAGAATACTCCAAAGAAAAGTTCCTGAAGAAAAATTCAAAGAAGAATTCCTGATTCAGAAGAAGAATTATTGATTCAAAAGAATACTCCAAAGAAGAGTTCCTAAAGAAAACTATAGAAAACAATTCCTGACTTAGAAGATAAATTCTTGATTTAGAAGAAGACTTCAAAGAAGAGATCTCTAAAGAAAACTCCAGAAGATATTTCATGATTTAGAAGAAAATTTCATGATTTAGAAGAAAACTCCAAAAATAAGTTCCTAAAGAAGACTCCAAAGAAGAGTCTAAGAAATAGGAGATTGGTGATCTCATTTATTGATTAAATATTTCCTTCAAGAAAGTGTTGAAGATATCAAGAGAATGTCTCATTGAAGAACTTTTGTTCTTGGAAGAAAGAGAATGACTAGGAGACACATGTACAAATTCAGAAGTAGCAAAATCAATGATCCTAGAAGAAGATATCATCGCCAACACTTCTAAAAATAGAAGGTTGAATAAAAGGTCTCAGTTGGAAGACCAGATAAGCTGCAAGATAAAAGACCTAGGAGATATCTCAAGGAAAATAATAAGGCTTGAAGAGCCTTGTTGCAAAGCTCACAAAAGCATCATCAAAAGAGTTCCTAAGAGAACTCATTGGAGAAATCCACTACCAAGGAGAAAGCTCTTGATAGTGAAGGACTTGGGACAATTATCGTCATCCGATAACAAGTCCAAGAGAAGAAGAATTTGGCAAGGAGTGTCAAATCTAAAAAGAAGAATCTAGTGAAGATCTCAAGAAAATAAGAATCTTGATAATAAGATCTTGTTTAAAGTCAGAATTCGATAAGAATTTTGAAGGAAGATTCAGACACAAGAAGCCTACCAAATCTAGGAGATTTGTAGATTACCTCTCACAACAAGAAGGCACAATTCAGAGAAAATAGTTATCTTAATCTACAATAGAAAGCAGAAGATCACTAGAAGAATAAAACCCAAAGTTTTTAAGTGCCTCAAAGGTATAATATTCTTAGGGAAAAATAACCCAATGCAGCCGCATAATAGCACACTCTACACAAGAGAATAGAGCCTCTCAAAAGGCTCATATTTTATATGAATTGGATAGTCAAACCTACAAGCAAACAAAGCACAATACAAATAAAGGAGGAGCATTATATTCAAGGGCAACATTATCTAAAAAAGGATTTCATAACAGGTTGAAAAAGAAGGCACAAAATATTACATTGGATGTATGTCCAAGGAGCATCATTAGAGTACTTCAAACTCCCTCATAACATTGCTCGAAGCCTTCAAGATTTTTATCGAATCCAAGTTCTAAGACTCGAAAGGTATTGCACTCTACTCCAGCTAGAACCATCTCATTTCAAGTGTCGTCAAACAAAAAAAGAATTGGCAGTATTACATTGATAATAAGGGCATTGCAAATATATGTTGGAAAAAATGTGTTACATAAAAAGCTCATGCACAAAGGAAGGTGACACTTGTCACTTAGAAGTAGAAGGAAACATAAACGTTTCACACACGAACATCCATCTGTTGCAAGTCTAACCAAGAAAGTATTATAGGAAAGAAGATTGGTATCATCAAGAAGGTATGAGTGCTCATCCAAGACTGTAACATCCATTCAATAGAAAATTACAAGTGGCATTAAGCATTTTCTCATCTCTTAAGCGCTCAAAGATAATCGATGTGACACTTGTCACACATATCAAGATTCTCCTTCTATTAAAGGCACCAAATACCAAGGAGATCATTAAGACATAGATCACATTCATAGCCATCTGAGTTGCAGTGTGGAAGAGAAGTGAAGAGTATTAAAAGCTTTGGTCAAGATATTCAAAGGAGGTCAAAAGTTGAGGATTGAAGCTCCATCATCCAAATATCCAAGCCAAGGGAGAATCAACGTACACCATAAGCTATAGCACCCAAGGAAAATGTATTAAAGAGGATTGTCATATACGTCTGAAATCTAGGTCAAATACGTAGGGAGTACATCTCTAAAGGTAAGGTTTTTACTTTATCAAATTTGCTTTAGTTAATAGAGAGTCATAAGGTATAACATAAGGTTGAAACATTAATAAAAATCAACCATATGTGAAAGCAATATCTAAAAAGAATATATATATAGTCTAATATTTGCAATATTAAAACATAGGAGAAATACAGGTTTCTACTTGAAAAGTTAGAATTACAAATATTATTGTTTTCTAATATTCCATATTAGGGAGTCATAAGGAATACTACATCAAAGTAGGTAATTGGAAATTAGAAACATTAAACATTAAATTATTAAAGGCTATAAAAGGAGGAAAATCAAGAGTTGGAAATTAATTGGTATATTTATCTCAAATACATAAAAGAGACAAAAGAAATCCAACTATTAAAACCTCATCAAATTAGAAAGTGCTTAAGTTCAATAAGAGTAATAAGTTGTAAAAGAAATTGATTGCTCTTCACAAAACTTTACAAAATCAACTCAAAATTGAACTATTATTCTCAAAAGCACTTTATCTATCATATAACATTTCTAAAAATCACTAGGGAGGCATAAGGCATTCTACAAAACTTGATAATAATAGCATTCATCAAATATTATCAAGTACTTAATCCATCTAGGAGTCATAAGGACATCTACAAGTTAATTCTTCAAGAATTAAATCTAACTAGGGAGATATAAGGAAGCCTACAAAACCTATGCTTTGTAAAGGTTCTATCAAATCAAATCCTCATACTCTAAATAGGGAGTCATAAGGTGAACTACTTTGAAAAATCAAATTAGGGTATTCAAAGGACTTCTATCAAATCCATCCATACAATTCTAAGGAATAGCAAGAAACGCTCAAGAAGGAATATGGATGAAATAATAAAAAATGCCTTTATTAATAAAGAAATATTTCATGAAATAGAGTTATATTCTCAAAATTTAATAGATACCCTTGAAGGATATGAAAAACTATCAACCAGTGATAAGGAGAGATTCTCCTTATTTCTTATGGAAGCAAAAGAGGGTAAATTTGAAGCATTAATTGGTTATCTTCATGAAAATATCTTCAGGGCATGGTGGAATTCACAAAAGATAGTTATATTCACATCCAAGGAATGTTTGATGATTTACCTATCATTAATTGTATTTGTACTCACTCAACACATGAAGAAAGCTAGCAATACAAGTCAATATTATTATGATGATAGGCTAACTCCTCATGAAGCTGAAATTCCACAAGTATCAATGTATAATCATAGGAGAAGGCAAACAAAGAAAAGACATGCTAAAGGCATCATAAAAACTAAACCAAATAGACATCTTCAAAATATAGAGGAATCCACAACTACAACTCTCTTTGCATCATATGAAGACACTAACTACTTACTTGATCAGAGTATAGTAAGCAATGAAGGAGAATACACGCTCCAGTTCTGAAGAAGAATATGGTCCAGATGAAGGAGAAATCCAAAGAAAAAAGAATCAATTGATAAAATTAAAGAGCATTCTCAAGAAGAAGATCCATATTGAAGATTGAAATATTCAATACCCAAATAATGTAATACAAGGGGTGTTAGAGTTAGAGTATATTACATAATTTGGGTCATGTAAATGTACCACCTTAGGTACATAGTTAGGATAGGAGATTACTTTAGGGGGAAGTTATCTAGTTACTTCAAGCAATGTAATAAATGCATAAATGACAATGTGCAAGTTGTAATGTGCAAGGTGTCCCCTTGTATAGCTAGGTAGAGTGTTGACCAAAGAATATATCTTCCTATATAAATGACCTCATAGTGGTAGATTAGATATCAAGCTTATATCAAGATCATTGTAAGTTCATGTTAAGCTCTTGGTTGTAGTACTCTTGTATGGGGTACAATGTAGCTCTTTAGCTCATATTAATGGAGTGATAATTTCCTTCATATTGCATTGTATTTTTGTCATTTCTATTTATACTATATTTTAGTTATATTGCAATCTCACTTTCTTTCATATTTACTGCATTATATTAGGACCTGTGTTAGATCTCTCCACTGCATATATCCTCAAAAGCTAACACAAATATATATTCTAATTTAAAATAATAAATGGTCTTATCAAATGATATTTGCTTTATTGATTATATTTTTCAACTTTGTTAATAGAAATCATAATCAAATCTTGTCAAGCCATACATATATACTTATCAAGATATTATAATACCATTATATAATCATTATATAATATGATAAGAATCCTTTCAATCTCATATAATAGATGGTCCTCCCTTTTACTTGTTTCTTAATAACTTGTTTATTCTTCATTTGAGGTTGTCTGAGATTCTCTTACTTTTATCCTTTAATTTATTAAAGTATTTATATGGAAAGATTATTTTCTATATTGAAAATGAGTTTCACTTGGTTCTTCTTCTTAAAAGTTTGGAATATAATTAGTTAAGTTAATGTTTTATTATTATTAGTTTTATTTTGAACTAGTCAAAATCATATCTAGAGTTAAAATTAAATCCCTTGTTTTATTTATTATTATTATTATAATTATAAATTTAGATCAACTAAAAAATAAATTTAAGTAATAAACATTTTTGTTCTAAAATTATGATTGATAAATTTTAAGTAAAACCTGATTTTATCATTCGACTAGGATAATAATATCTTTATTTATCATTTTTTTATTAAAAATATTTTTAGATCATTTGCGTATATTAATATTGCATATATTTTAAAAAAATTACTAGATCAACTTTATACTATTGCACAAGTTTGGAATACCTAATTGAGTAGAAGTTTCACTACTATTTGAGTTTTGGAATTCTTAGGGAATACCTAGTTGAAAATTGAATATAAATTTCACTATTGAAAGTTCTTGATTCCTTAGAGAATACCTAGTTGAGTATAAATATCACAGTTGCGTAATTTTTACCTAATTAAATATAAATTTTAGCGATTTTAATAATTTTATTAAAATAAGTTGATATTTTCTATATAAAATATGTTAAATTATTTTTAATAAAAGTTTCAAAGTTTATTTGTTATTTTTTTCTTTTTATTTAAATGGGTTCCACCTATATTACATCATCACCATCTAACTTGTTCCTACCAAGAAAAAAAGTGCAGCACCAATTAATCCATGAGAAATCATTTGCAAAATGGCTCCCTTGAGACCTGTATCTGTCATAGAACCAATTCCTAGAATTACAAAACCGGGATTTGAACCCGAGATAGATAGAAGAATCCGCTCTTAAAATAGAGAGGAGAGGAGAGGAGAGGAGAGCCTCTCTATTTTAAAGGGTAAAGGGGAGTCGCCTTGACCTGAACAACCAACCCGAAGAGACCAGGATGGACTTCGATTGAACACCAGGCAAATATCTTATATACGCTCATTGTATTACAACAAGAAGATTATTATGTATTTATTTCTCAACAAGATTCAAACCTACATCTCCTCCTTGAAAATTAAATAATTTAAGCTAATGTCATTTTATAAAATACAAATTGTATATTTAGATTGAATTAATATAATTATTTAGTTGATATTTAAGTGATTGTGATGTAAATTATGTTAAGACTTTTGAATTCCATTTATTTAGAATGAAAATACTAATATTTTTTAAAATTTTATATAAAAAATGTTAAATTATTTTATATTTAAAATTAATATTTTTCTATATGTTATAAGAGATTGAAATGAGGCCCACCAATATAACATCATGGTCATATTATAACAATTCAACAATTATGTATATATAGCTTGGTAAGATTGAAACTTGGTCTTCTTCTTGAAAGTTAAAGAACTTAACTAGTCGAACTAATGTCATTTGATTAAATTTTGTTAGATCATTTACTTGAACAATATGACATAGGTTCAAAATTTTCTAAGAATGTATGAAGTTATATGAATTTGAATATGAATCTTTAATTATATTTTTTATAAATGATATTTATCTAGTTAAAGGTTATCTTAAATATGACTAGCTTTGAATACTATAATTTTTTTATTTTTAAATAAATTTACTAAATTGTTCAATTTCACCATTGCCAGATTTTTCTATTAATAGAATGAAAAATTATAAAATTGTGTCATAATATCCTTTAGTTCTAATAAAATTTATCAAAACACTTATTATTGTAATATTTTATAAGCTCAAAATCAAATGACATGAATTCAATAGGTTAAATTCCTTAATTTTCAAGGAGAGACCCAAATTGCCAACAAGTTTTTGGTTCAATGATTGAAATAAATAGTTGATGTAACCCATACCAAAGTTCAAATCTCAACAACACTAAATAACTCAACATAACTAAATCAATGTAAAAGGAAAAAGACAACCTTTTTAAATCCCTTAAAAAAGACAAACTCAATTTCAAAATTTATTTTTTTCAAGAAAAGACTCTACATAACAATCTTCTTCTAACATATTGGATTTTAATTTGTTATCAATCCATCAAAAGTACAACCTATCATGTATGTTAATATAGTAAATGTAAAAGTCTCGTGGCACGCTTGTGTAAAACAATATTTTTTTTTATTTGTTGGTGTTAAACAATATTTACTCTTACCTTTGTTTCTCCTTCAAAAATAAATAAGTATATGTATTTAATTATAAAATTTTCCAATATAAATTAAAAAAAATATACTATATCATAAATAAAGTAAATTTTCAATTATAAAATTTTCCAATATAAATTAAAAAAATGTATTCTAACCTATGGGGTTTTAATTTATTATAAATATATAAGTAAATCGCCTTTTATAAAGTGTAATCTATTAGATACATGTTACTCTTGTTAAAATAGGGTATTTGTTAGGATCCTTATTTCCTAACTATTTAATTATTATAACTAATTATGTTATTAGTAGTAGTTGGTGTTGTGATTATTTAGTGGGATAAAAGGTATATTTAAGGTTAGAGTTCGAGTTTGTAAGAGATTGTATGGTTCTTTATTATATGTTGTATTATAATAAAAGAAAATGAGAAAAATTTACATTTTTGTATTAGGAGTTGTGAAGGAGGTAGACCACTTGAAATGGCTTGTGATAGTGTAATCTTTCAAGCAATTAATAAAATTCATGCTTCATTTCCCATTTGGTGCATATTTTCTATGTTAATTTTATTGTTGTAGGTAAATTTGTTTCATTTGGTATCATAATGCTTTCTAGGACCGCTTTTCATAGTATCACACATCTAATTTTTATCATAGCAACAACTATATATATCAAAAATAAACTCATTACAGTGCTTAAACAACACCTGCAATAGGTTAATACCCATTTGTAGGATCGCGTGTAATTTTAGGCTATAGTTTCAAACTTCATAAAAGGTTCTTCATTATTATATATTCTCCTCCATATTATATTACACTAAATGTCGAGGGGATTCTAGTAAAAAAATTCTCGTTGTCTTGTTAATAGAACAACTTCTATGGGATTCTTTTTTCTACAAGATTCTCATGTAAAAAACATGATATGTATTTGTAACTTAAATCAAGAAAGAGTATATTATCCAATTAAAAGGTAATTTGACACACAAAATATGAATGTATTAACTATTTAATTAGAAGATGAGCCTAATGAATAGGTTGTTTGGTTGAATAAAATTTAATCTTTGTTTGGAGAAAAATATGAAACCGATGAACAGATTGTTTGGTTAAATAAAATTTGATATTTTCTTGGAGAAAAAGACAAGCCCAATGAGTGGATCATCTAATTGAGATAGATGGAAAAATATTATATTCTCAGGCTTCTAGTTTGAAAAGCGAATGCAATTTATAAACTTTTGAGAGAAAAACATGGTGTTCTTGGATTTTTAGTTTGGAGCAAGTGCAATTTGTAGACTTCTAAGAGAATAATGTGATTTATCAAATAGTTATACAAGCCTATGTTCTTGTTTGAAAGTACAAGAACAATTTGAAAGCACCTGAAAGAGCTTGTTCAAAAGCACTTAAAAGAGCTTGTAGAGTTTATTCGAAAGTGTCTAAAAATGTATGTGTTCGTGCTCAAGAAGCACACGAAATAAATTCTAATTTAAGTATTATCTATATGAGCACCTGTAAAAATATAAGTCAGTTATATATTTGGGTATGCCTTTGTGAGCACTTGTTGACAACAAGAGAAAGGCAAAAATATACATTCAGGTGCAATTTTTTTCAAGAAAATACTAGTTGAAGGCATCAAATATGAGTGCTTGTTAAGAGTTCAATTTTTCTAAAATACTTTTTAAAAGTATGTTTGAATACTATTGGAAAAATGAGGAGCCCAACCGGTGTAGATGAATATAGCACGATCCAGATTGCATTCTAGGTGGGAAGATTTGACGCTTATGAATTTTGGGTGCAGAGTGGAATGGTAGAGGAGCGAATGGAAGGGGAGCTTATAGGGCAGGACCATTTTGGTATATCTTGGAGTCTTTGCAAGAGATATTTGTGTCTGTTGGTCCGATCGTTGGTCCAATCATTGTTGGTGGCGAAGCTTTTCTCATGCCTGGTGGGGACTCTGTGGTGGTGCTAGAGTCCCCTATTCCAGTTTTTTCCAATCCACTATTGTGCAACTGGCTAGGCGGTGGTGAAATATTTTTTGTACCTCATGGTGACCTGATGTTAGTACTAGAGTCCCCTAGTCCAAATTTTTCTAAAATGCTATTGTTATTTTGGTTGGGCAGTGGACGGAAGATTTTTCGATCCAAGGGCAATGTTTGGTTGTTTTTTTGTTGCTAGGTTCCTTCATTGGGGGGTCTTCTATTCTTTTGCATACTAGTAGGATTAGAACCCATAGGGGTGGATGGTTTTTTCTCACCGGTTGTCTGTGGGGTTTGAACCCATAGATCCCAAGGTTCTGGGTCCTTTCCAAAACCTTACTCCATGGCCCCTATTTTTGTTCTAAGATGGAGGTTTGGTATGAGTTATTCTCTGGAGTTAGGAGGATGGTTGGAATCCAATAGGATCTATGGGGTTTTAGTCTTCATAGATTTTTGATATGGAGGGTTTTATTATTGTTGGGGAAATATGTTGCAGATATCCATTTTCGGTGGTTAGTTTCTATTGAGTTGGTTGAGTGGGTGATCCAAAGTTCAAATCCTTCTTCTACGCTCAAGTCCCAGTGGTGTTCTCATGGAAGAACATATTTTGTTTCTATGGAAGTGGAAGGACCTTAAGTTTTTTATACCTTGAAGATGAATCATTGATACCTTGATTCTTGGTTGTCATGGTTTGATGGAACTGTGGGTCGGTTGGTTGGTCCCCCACTAGGCAGGATGAGGATACTTTTAATTTTGATTTTATATTCAAATTGCTATGATGCCATTGGATGGGAATGTAAGTTTGATTATTTTTTCTTCCGACATATTTTCTATTGAGTTTGCCTTTGTGATAGATTGAATATTGTAGGTTTTAGCGATTGGATAACTCCTTTTAGAGCTCTATGTACAAGGTTGTCGGATCCTTTCAAAACCCTTACCTTTTACCTACCAAAAAAAATTACTGTTGGAAAAATTAAAATAGTGTTTATAGTTGACATACTTTAAAATATATAATAGTCAATTTGTACTAAAAGATAGACTTTTATACAATTGAAAGTATATTATCATTTTTAAGATTAAGTAGGGAGCTATAAGGAAGCATTTATTGAAAATTTATTATACAATTGAATTTTTTAAAGACCATACTTGCATTTAAAGCTTAAATAGAGAGTTATAAGGAAAAAGTCAAAAATGACTACTCCTAAACTATTTCTCTCAAAGTCACAACAAGAGGCCCAAAATTTATTTCAATAAATAATAACATGAGAACTATCCTTGTAGTAGAAAGACTATAGGATATTGTATCAAGAGATGAAACACATCCCAAAGAACTTGAGGGGTCACCCATAAAGCCCGACAATCCAAAACCGCAAGAAATATCCCAAGGTCGTGCAATAATGCAAATGAAATGCCGAAATAGGCAGGGATGAACAAGGCGTTTTATGATAGGACAAGGGAAAAATCATAATCTCAATGATGGTTTTAATGCATATAAATAAACCCAGAAATAAAATAAGGGTGAAAAACAAAGCAAAATAAATGGAAATAAGACAAACAAAAAAATGATGAAACCGAAGATATGAGGTTTAGCATGCAACCAACCTAATGAACCCCAAACCCACAATACAAATAAATAGGGGTTCAGGGTTCGAACGTTAGACATCGCATGAAGCAACCAAGCACACGCAAAACCACCAAAATCCTAGAAATGGAATGAAAGATAAAACATTAAATCATGCAGCACAAAATGACCCCCCATCAATGAGATGCCACTTGATGTAAATGATAGCAATAATCAAAGAATGCAGCAAAATATCCAACAAAAGAAGGAAATTCCCAAGGCGCCGGAATGGCAAAAGCCCTGCCGCAACCGCAATCGACAATCCAACCCTTCCCAACGCGCTTGGTTTATCGCAGCGTGGCTCGATCCCCAGTCGCCGCTCACCTCCATGGGCCTTCGAATCCCACCTTTCTGTCCATGCAACCTGAAATGTCAAAACCCCGGATGAACCACGACACCAGCCACGGCACGCGCCAACCGAAACCAACAAAAATGCATGCCCCACCCACGGGGGGGGGGGGGGGGGGGGGGGGGGGGGGGGGGGGGGGGGGGGGGTGGGGGGGGGGGGGGGGGGGTTTGTTGGGGGTTTCTATTTTGCCATCGACACGTCGCGATTTCGCGACACCTTCTCTTTTCTTCTCAGCGGCATGTCACGATTTCGCTACACCCTTTCACTCTTTTCCAGCGATATGTTGCGATTTTGTGACAACTTTCAATTTTTCTTTTCTCTCACATTTTCGGCAGTGATGGAGCTACACGTTGCAATTTCATGACGCTTTCCTGTTTTCGGCAGCGATGGCGCGACAAGTCGCTATTTCGCGACACTTTCAACACATGCATTTTTTCTCTTTTCTTCAATTTTAGAATCTAGATCATCGAGATTCTTCTCTGCAATCCTGCAAAAAGGTGGGTCCCCAATTTTGGGATGTGTTGTGGATCAACCACAACAGAACCAATTGCACAAATAGACAATGATGAAAAATATCACAAGGTATGATTAGTCATATTATTATGCATAGCAAATGAAATTCAATCTCATATTAGTGAAGTAAAACATCAAAAGAGGCTTGGGATATGCTATACACTATTTTTGAAGGTAGAAATCAAACAATTATTCATCATTGATAATCTCAACTATACACATTACAAATGCAAGACAATGAAAATTTGGAATCTTTGAAAGATCGTAGAATTAAAAGCAAAATTAAACACCTTGGGAGAAATAATTGATGATAATATATTAATATTAATTGTACTATGTGCTTTACCTGATTCAAACGGAATATTGATAACCTCTTTGTAAGTTTTTAACTGTAGAGTATCATTTGAAGAGTTAATAAATATCTTACAACAACATGAGTTGAAATTCAATTAAGAGATGATTCTTCAAACAATGCTCTAATTTCCAAAAAAAATACCAAAGAAATATTAGGGCTCCTACTAATTCATATCTATCTACTCAAAACCAACCTAAAAATAAAATAAGATATTGTCATATATATGAGAAAGAAGGTCATGACACTAGATTCTACAAATATATGCTTTGAATAAGTGGAATTAATCACAAACTCCTTCTCAAACAAGGTAACAAGATCAATACCAATCAAGAAATTCTAATAATGCATTAAAAACAAATCAGGGATATAAATCAACTTCTCCATCATAACAAGGGCATGTAGCACAAGAAGAACTTGAGTCAGATCATGATGACAAACAAAAAATAGCATATAAGGTACTAATGACTCACAATAAAAAATAAATCAAAGATAATAACTACTATATAGATGTTCAATCTAGTAATCAAAAGATAGGGAATATAAAATGGTTTGACACTTTTCAAGAAATACATGGGTGGCCAATGAGAATGGCAAATAACACAAGCTATCAAATGAAACATATAGGAACTATTTCTCTAAAGTTACCTTTAGTGGAATGCACCATAGAAAATGTGCTATATGTTCCAAGACTTAACAATAAATTACTTTTTGTTGCTCATATAAAGGAGTTACTATTGATTTTCACGTTGTTAATGGATATAAATGATGTTTTCTCTCAAGATAAGAAAAATTGGAAGGTACTATATCCTACAAAATGGTTGATTTACATTAGATGTCATTACACCTCCAAACCTACTTAAAAAAGTATGATTATCATCACAAAATTACAACTATACATCAAGAAAGATAAACATGAGGAGGGATAGAGTTATAACGGTCAAAAATACAAGAAAGAAAATGTTAGATCAAAATAGTTCAAAGAAAAAATAGAGAAATAAGGTGACAATCCAATACTTGACACATTAGAAGATGATTCTCTAGATTAATATACATTGCTTAAGACTTTGATATACGTTATTACCCAAAGAGTTGATTGTCCAAAATATTTACAATCAATCTTTAAAGAGGTTGTTGATGATACTTTCACTACACCTAAGACTTATATAAGTCTTCATCTTGATAAAGTAGTTGACTATGGTGAGAAAATAATTTTAATGCCAATTGATTTGGTTAGGATCATGTGTGTCAATTCTTACTCGATTTATTTTAAAGAGAAGAATACTAAACAAGAAGAAATAATTGCATATCAAGTGGCATTAGCTCAACTGGTTAGATTCCTCAACATTTCAAGGAGAAGACCTAGGTTTGAATCTTACCAAATGATACATGGATAATATCTAAAATTTGTTGTAATACCACTGTGTGGTAATGATGTAATATGGTTGGGGCCTGTTTCAATCCTATATAATCCATTTAAGAAAGAAGAAAAAATAATTGCATAAATAAAGAAAAAATCCTTGATGAAAAATACCATGTGTGATATAGGTGATTTTTCAAACAAAAACATTTTTTTGGTTGTAATACAAATTTTTGATGAAAATATTATGTGATAATAATGATCTTATCAAATAGGAAGAAATTGGTTGTAATACAATCAATATCCAAAAGAAGCACTTTCATTGTACACAATGATATGGGTTGTTTGAGAAGACAACAATGGTGTAGAAAATAATTATAACATTGATAAAGAATATATTGTACAAATTAATGACATTGTAATGAAAGCATACAACAAGAATTGTCTATAATGGAATAGGTCTAAGAAGAAATGAACAAGAAAAAAATAAAAAACTACAGGTTGATATCACAACACAATATATATCTTCCTCGAGAAATAGTTGTAAATATCGTAATAAATATAGACATATATTCAAGAAATATTAGAACATTACTTAAAGAAACTACACAAAAAAATCCAATTGAATTATGGATGGATGGATATCTTGGAATGAAATCAGATAAAGAATATTTTTAGTGGATACTATAAAAGAAAATCAAGTATTTTGTTGATACAAAGGTGATTCACAAATATAACATAAAAAACACAAATATTTCAATTCACGTAAACCAATAACAAATCCAGTTTCATTTCTCAAAAAAACCCTTATCTCCATATTCAAGGGGAATAGTGATTCCATTATTTACTATCTTAAATAATACAAATGGGGATGTTAGGCTATAGTTTCAGATTTCATAAAATATTCTTCAATATTATATATTCTTCTCCATATTATGTTACATTAAATTTCAAGAGGTTTCTAGTTATAATTTCCCATTATCCCATTACTATAATGACTTTTATGAGATTATTTTTCCTATGGGACTCTCATGTAAGAAACATTATATGTACTTGAAAATATATGTTGATTTACATGAGATTAATAAAGCATTCTATGTCATACATTTTTACCAACATGTAAGTCTCAGCCACTCAATTAGGAGAAGTATTTAGGTCAAAATCTATCTAAAAACTCATTTTGAGGAGTACCCCAAGAATCCCTAAGTAGTTGGATCTGTGTGTGGCCAATGAAAAGGATCAATGGTCTTGTAACCTATTTGTATTATCTTTTTTTTTTATAGTTTATATAGAGATATTTCATTTGGATATAAATCATGACTAGATTATTAATCAAACTACCCATATTAGGTAATATTTTGGTACCAAGAGAGTCATAATTGCTTAGACAACATCTATGGTCGGTGAGATTTTTTTTTAACCTTAGGAAGCCATAGTTTGGGGAAAATTGCTTAGTTCTTGATATATTTAGCTTAAATTAGTTACAAATATCTCAGAGCATCTAATTCGTTAGGTTGCTCTTCTTTAGCCATGTAGATCCAAGCCAAAAACAATCATACAAGCTAGGGTTTCAAGATTGTGCACAATGAATTTCTTCTAATTTATAAAGACCTAAGGTCAAATAGTATCATGCAAGTTAGAGTTTTAGACCTTGCTGGAAAATCAATTCTATTATTTTTAGAACAATCCATCCCATACCTCCAAAAAAATCATAACCATTGAACACTTTTTAGACTTCCTTTTTGTGCCTAATATGGCCCCAATTACCCATTCTCAAGAAGTTTCCTTGGAAAGGGTTGATGAAGACCTTAATAAAATAAAAGATAACCTCTGAGCTTTGAGAAAACCTAATAAATTAGAATGAATTGAGGAAATTAAGTCCAAGATTCTTGGGCTTGACACTAAATAGAACCAATTATAGAATGCATTCTCAAAGTTGCCACTATCAAGACAATCATATTTAGGACAAGGACCAACTTTAGGTTCAAGACAAAAACCAACCTTAGGTCTAATATAGGGATACACTTTAGGGCTTGACATACCTACATTTTAGCCACCCCACTAACAACCAAGTTGGACTTCCCTTGTTTTGATGGATATGACCTCACTAGTTGGATTTACAAGTATGGACAATATTTCTCCTTAAATCACATCCTAGTTTGGAAAAAGGTACCCATTTTTTTTATTTGGAGTATAAATCCATTTAGTGTTATCAATGGTTTGAGAAGACCTTTGGCACATCTACTTGGAAGGAATTATGTAGGAATTTGCTTGTTCATTTTGGGCCTAGAGCATATAATGATTTCATGGGTGCATAAACCAAAGTTTGATAATTGGGGTTAGTCTATGACTATCAAACCTAATTTTAAAAGCTGGAAAATAGGATAGAAGACCTAGATGATACCTTATTTAATAGTTTTTTTATTAGTGGGTTGAAGGAGGACATTAGAAAAAAGTAAAAAATGTTCAACCCTTAAGATATAATGTCTGCTATTGGGTTAGCTAAATTGGTCAAAGATAAATTTACTACTTAGTGACATACCTACAAACCACTTCCACTTAGAAATATACCACCTATTTGTGCACTCAATCAAAACATGTGTGTGACACCTATGAAGCATTTAAATGAGATTGAGATGAAGGCTTGTCATGACAAGGAATTATGTTATAATTATGATCAAAAGTACTTCCCCAAGCGTAAATATATCGAATAAAATTTATCTCTTAGATGTGAGGTCAACTCTTCCTTTTGAAAATTTTGATTCACCCAAAGATTAACAACTAGAGGACATAGAGGAGGAGAAGGACATCCAAGAGGACCCAACACCAAAAATTTATATGCATGTCTTAGTAGGGATTACTACACCTCAAGCATGAAGTTTTTGTTAAGTACCCAATATAAGTATTTAATATTATAATATTATATTAGATGCAATTATCCCACATGTAGATAAGTGGGAGTGGTAGGTAGTTGGGCATTATAAATATGGACAAAGACTCATAGAGAGGATGAAGAGAAGAATATTGTCTTGTTGAGATCTCATATTGGGATATTGTAAGAAGTGACTTCCTTCCAATAAGGAGCATTGTACGATGTTTCCCTACCTCAAGGGTGTGATTATATTTTTGAATAAATTAGAGTTATATGTATGTTTCATTATGAAGTTTTTAAGGGTGTGATTATATTTTTGAATAAATTAGAGTTATATGTATGTTTCATTATGAAGTTCTTATTATGTTTAAGATTTGTCAATGGATGTTGTTTCAGTAAATGTTACCTCAAGGGTGTGATTATATTTTTGAATAAATTAGAGTTATATGTATATTTCACTATGAAGTTGTTATTATGTTTAATAATTGTGGATAGATGTTGTTTCAGTAAATATGAATAATAATTTTGTAATAAGAAAGTATATTCAAACATGTGGTATCAGAGTGCTTTTCAGGGTTTTGTTTCATTGCAAAAGCTTTAGTACTAGAGGATATTATAGGGCCAAGTTCAATTGTAGAAGTTTTAGTGCTTAATAAGCACCTGCATTAGGCTATTAAATTCTTGCAGGATTAGGTGTAAGTCTTGATGACTTAACTAGGGGAAGTACTTGGGATAATAATGGTCCTAAAACTTATTATGAGTATTCCCAGAGTAACTGATTTGAGTGTGTAACCAGTGAAAATGATCAATGCCCCACACCTTGTTAATAAAAATTTTACCCTGTGAGAATTTAGAGGTAAAATTGTGGTTGGTTTCTCATCAATTATTTTCTAGGGAAATATTGTTGGTAATCAGAGAGAGGTACTTGCTTAGATAACCTTTGTGACCAATGATATTTTCCTTAATCCACTAGGAAGCAAAATTTTTGGACCTCTAGGATTCTCATAGAGATGCCATACAATTGTAAGCAATAACTTCAACAAAATTCTCTACATATTTTTCTAGTCTATAATAGTTCTACAACTTTGGCAAAGCAGACAGTTTGTAGTCTACCAATAATATGAAAGTGGCAATTAAAAAAAATAGAGAGAAGTCTAAGTTTGGTCACAATAAAAATAATAATTCACAAAGCAAGTTGTTATCAGTATTAAAAAAAATTGTAGAGTAACAACTTGTAGTTTGGTAGTAGTCCATAGAGTAGCAATTGTAGTTTGGTAGTAGTGCCAAAATACTCAAGCCTACAATTTGAAGCAGTTAAAAAAAGTCTAAAGTTTGGTAACAATTTTGAAAAAAAAGGCCATAGTTTAGTAGTAGTCTAGAAGTGACAATTATATATATATATATATATATATATATATATATATATATTTATTTGTAGTTTGAAACAATTTGAAAAAAAATCAAACTTTTAAATCTTTTTTGGGAGGGATTTGAGGTCATTGAGTTGCCAATATTCACTAGAAAAAAAATATATTGATGTTCGTGAATGGTTGATGACATTTAAATCTCTATATTTGAATGATGATTATTGGCAAGCTTACCTTGGTAGATTTTTAAACAAATAAGCTCTTTCTTGGTGGGTAAGTTTTATTAAGAAAAATCAAAATTACACTTGGGACGAAATGGAGCAAACATTTTTGAGTCAATGGGACCCATATAACAAGATAACTAGTTTGAAGGTCACCATCAAAGGCCATGTAAAATAAATGAATAGCCCTGAAAAAGAACAAAAGAAAATTTAGAGAGCCTTAATTTGCGAGCAATTAGCAAAAGGAAACAATAATGATGATAGTGTGCAGATAGAAGGATGCACAACTTGGATGTCAGAGGTGTCAAAAAGTATTCAAAAGGATCTATGCCTACCACAATGCATAGAAGAAATAAACAAACCAATAATTGTGTAGAAGAAATAAACAAGCAAATAATTTGCAAAAAAATAACAAAAGAAAAAGAGAAGGATGATAGTATACAAACTGAAGTAAGCACTAAAGGCTATGTAGACAATTTTGAAAAAAATAAAGAAGTTGACAAAAGAGGTAAACAAGCTTCAGGAGGAACATGAAAAAATGAATAAATATGAAATGATAGAAGGGAAAAATACAAATGACAATGAACCACATCATTGATATCAGATAAGCCAAAGAGTGGTCAAAGGGATTTGTTCAATTTTAAAAATTATATTTTCCAGGTTCATGGTTGCATCCAGAAAGAAATTTTTATTTTTTCTATAAACCCTATGCCATTAATATGTCTTTGGCTAAAAGGTTGCAAGTTCAGACAAAGAAAATTAAAGACATACAATTTGAGGGTACGAATGTTCAAATGTTCAAATTTTTGGAGGTTGCTATTGAAATGGATGATGCAGACATTGTTATTGGTTATCCTTGGTTAAATTCTTTGGATATTGCTAATATTAATATACAAAAGAAGTTCATGAAGTTTTGGTACGTGAAAAAGAAAATAATAGTACAAGATATTTTCTAGTGTAAAAAGCAAGAATCCAAGGAAAAACAAGAAGCAATTATAGTAGGGGAACAAGTGGAGAAACCAATAGAAGAATCAAAATTTGAACTACAAAAACAACAATAGCATGGAAAAATAAAACAAAGATCCAATAAACTATGACAAATATTAAGGAAACTCTAAAACAAATTTAAAAAGAACCTAAAATAGAGGTGAAGGAGGAGGTAGTAGCAAAAATCAAAGAAGCAAAAGCAAAGTCCAAGGATAAACCAAAATATGCAAGCATGATAGAGGGACATAAAAGAAAAGAACAAAATACTGAATAATCAAAGCTTACAAAACATCAGGTTAAGGTTGCAACATATCGTCACCCTCTCCACTAAGAGTGGCAACAATCTGGGAGGCATGGCTTAAGGAACAATATTATGGTTCTATATGGGATCATAAGGGCACCAACCATGGAAATGTTTGGCAAAGAAAGCATAGTGACTATAGTTTTTATAACAGGGTGGTAGTATCAAAGAACAAATGAACCCATCATTTAAGTTACCAAAGTAGAGCAATAGAAGCATGGAGCCAACAAAGCAGTCTTGGATACTTAATTGAGCAAGCAAGTATGGCTAAAAAGGAGTGATACTTATTACCAACAAAAAGATGCTTCCAACACATAGAACCAAGGGATTACTTCCAAAAATTTAAATGGCAGAAGGTCCTATTAGCATCAGTAAAGACCACCACCAATGAAAGTTTCACTAGGATGGGATGATCAAGATCGATACTAGTTCGCAAAAAAGCTTGAAAGATCATATTGTTTAGTATCCTCTTATGTTTTGAGGATGAAACATTTTGTAAAGGGGATAAAATGTTAGGTACCCGAGATAAGTATTTAATATTATAATATTGTATTAATATTATAATATTAGATTAGATGTCATTATCCCACATGTATGGATAAGTGGGAGTGGTAGGTAGTTGGGCATTACAAATATGGACAAATATTCATAGTATTATCTAAATGAGTAAGGTGGACCACAAGAAGATTAAATACATGCAAACATGACCAACTCCAAAAACTCTCAAGAGTCTTCATGGAATTTTAAGGTTTACAAGGTATTATCATAATCTTATAAAGGACTATAATAAGATGGCAGTCCCTCTGACTTCCAGGCTCAAAATAAATACATTCACATGGACCAATGACAACTACAAGAGCTTTTGATGCTCTAAAGCAAGCTATGTTACAACACTTGTCTTAGCCATAATAGATTTCTTTGAACCCTTTACTATCAAAAGTGATGCCTTTGGAATTGGCATCAGAGCAGTATTAATGCTAGAATCTAGCAGTATTAATGCAATATTACCAACAAAACCCTTACAGGGAAGAATCTAGCTAGATCAATTTATGAGAAAGAGATGTTTGCTATATTTCATGTGATGACTAAATATCATCCTTATCTTATGGATTGACTCTTTCATATTAATATTAATCATTATAGCATGAAATAATTCTTGGAGTAGCATGTTTCCTCTTTGAAACAATGAAAGTGGGTATTCAAAATATTAAGCCATGATTATGAGATTGTATATAAGAAGATTAGGGATAATGCAGTTGTTGGTGCTCTCTCCTACAAATTTGAAGCTTCATCATCATTGTGTGTTATATCATTTCCAATATCCAATTGGGTGTATGAGATTCAATAAGAATGAGATCAAGATGTTTTGATTTAATAGTTCCTTCAATAGATCACTTCTAATATGAGTAGAAAACCTGATTACTCTTGGGATGGAAATTATTTATGTTACAAAAGGTATATAATGTCAATTTATAATTCAATTATCCATGTTTGACTCTTGTAGGAACTTTATACTTCTCCATCCCCTAGATATTCTAGATTTCTCAAGACCAATGAAAGCATTTGGTATAGGGATGAAACAAGATATCAAATGCTTTATAAAATAATGCAACACCTATCAACATCACAAAGGAGAAATAGTTAAGACCCAAGGGTTGTTGTAACCACTACCAATTCCAACGAGAGTTTGGATCAATGTATTCATGGATTTTATTGAAGGATTGCCTAAGTCTAGAGGAAAATTAGTCATTTTATGGTGGTGATTTGCCTCTCTAATTATACCCACTTTTGGCCACCCACCCATATAAAACCTCCTCTATTACCCAAAACTTCCTTGATCAAATATTCTTCCTCCATGGACTGACAACTTCTATAGTATATGACTAGGATCCAACATTCACTAGCACCTATTGAAAGGAACTCTTTAAGTTCCAAGGAACACACCTTAACATGAGCTCAACATATCATCTACAAACTGATGGTAAAAAAAAATGTAAACAAGTGCATAGAGACCTACTCTTGTTGCTTTACCTCCAAGCACTAGACTCACTAGATCAAATGGTTTCCCTTGGCAGGATGGTGATACAACACTACATATGATATGGTGATGAATATGGCACCTTATAAAGCAGTGTATAGGAAATCAACATCCTCACTCCTTTCCTATATTTTGGGTAGCTCTAAGGTATAACCTATGTATTCCTCTCTCTCCACTCATGAGAGCTTTATTTGAGTTCTCAAGGACAACTTGATAATGAATCATAATCGAATGAACCAACAAGCTGATCAACACTACTCCAAGCGGTCCTTCATTGAAGGTGATACAATATTTTTACATTTGCAACCCTATAAGTAAACATCCTTGAAGATAAAAGGCTACCACAAATTAGCTTCCAAATTCTATAGACCTTATCATATTTTGCAATGCATTGGATTAGTGGCTTATAAATTGGACCTTCCATCCACCTCCATGGTTGAAATTATTATACATATTTTTAAATGAAGAGCATTATATTCATATTTTAAATTATCATGAAGGACTTTCTACATAATTATGGAAACATTTAGGTTAAAAAAAGTTTTTGTTATTTTAATATATTGTCATCTATTTTAATAAGTCCCACTTATAGTATTGAAGTTATATTTAATCTATATGTAAACCCCTCATTACAACAAGAATGCCAATTCTATTTATAGTGCTTTTCTAAGTTGTATTATGTACCAATGCAATCAAAGCAACCATGATCCCTCATAGGTATCCCTTAAATTATATAATAAAAATATGCTACAATAATGAAGAAACTATTATGCATGGTTGTATTATTTGTTCTTATAAACTCTAGTGGATAATCTACAACAATTGGTACTATAATGACAATGCATAATATCTTACTACAATAAATTGTACTGGATACATTTTTGCTCTAGATGTGAAAGGGATCCAACTCCTAAGATTTGTCATTCTAGTCCTCTTCACATATAACTTATCCCAAATCTTCACTTTAACATGATATTTCTAGCCATTGACCAAGATCTCCTAGTCCTAAATGTTGCACTTTATTATGCACATAACACATCTATTATAATAAATTTCAATATTCAAATATCTTCTCTTCCTTATATTATCTCAAAATTCAAACAATGAGCATTCAATCTTGAGAGGGATGAAAGGTATATCAAAGGATAACAATAGATAATTTAAAACTTCTCTTGAGGCCAAGATCAACTTTTTTATATTGTTCATGCCACTGAAATTTAGACACAAGCAAATCCGGGACAATTTGGAGCAAAATCTCCATCATTGTCTACTATAAGCAAAGCCTAACATATCAACCCTCAAATAAAGTTATGCAAAAAATATAATAAAACCCATATATTACAACATCCAACATTCCAAGCACTCAATTAAAATAAGTCAAATAACCTTAAGCCTAGCAGATCATACTCCAATTAAGCATAAAGAGGATGTTTGAAAGTGCAATATCATTATAATAAAGAATTCTACACACTTTCAAACATTTCTCTTTATGTTTAATTGGAGTATAAT
This sequence comes from Wollemia nobilis, assembly GCA_028583015.1. Classification (NCBI taxonomy): domain Eukaryota; kingdom Viridiplantae; phylum Streptophyta; class Pinopsida; order Araucariales; family Araucariaceae; genus Wollemia; species Wollemia nobilis. The sequence continues at coordinate 72,218 of JAQPPZ010001553.1, read as the reverse complement.
CTGTTAGACTTAAGATTATTTGACTTATTTTAATTGAGTGCTTGAAATGTTGGATGTTGTAATGTATAAGTTTTATTATATTTTTTGCATAGCTTTATTTGAGGGTTGATATATTAGGCTTTGCTTATAGTAAACAATTAATGCTCATTCAATTAAAGTTTTTGCTACTATTTTAGCTTAACTGAAATTTTTGCTACTACATTTATTATTTTCTTTTTTCTACACTTCTCTCAACCCTACCCCTTTTTTATATTTTGTCTTTTACACAAGGATGGGTAATAAGGATTTTCCTCTACAAACCATATCTCTAGAATAACCTACTACATACCGACCTAAAACCATGGCCGAAAGAATCTACCTTGATTGGAATAGTGTTGGACCTCTTAATCTATAGAATCTTCATGATATTCCACAACACTCAAAAGCCTTACCGGTAAAGAAAATACTCCTACTTACACAATTCCAAGGAACTCTAACTAGCAGCCAAGAAGCAAAATGCTGTCATCGAAAGCCAAGAAGGAGAAACATCCACAACCCGGGAGGATTATTAGCGTTTGGCTTGCAATGATACCCTCCACTGCAAATTCTCTTCTCCTGTCAGATGACGGAAAGCGTGAAATGTAGAACTGTGGGATCCTTAATAAATCTCCAAACTGGATATACGCTTTTATGTCTGCATTCGGCAAGCTCTCGATACTCTCGGTCTCGGTCAAATTGACCCCTGTTCTTTTCCGACGTTCTCGGAGGAGTTTGCTGGCCGTGTTTTCCGTCTGTTGACGGAATTTTATGCATAGGTGATAATCTAATGAAATTCATTGAATATTTTGTTTGTATTGAGAGGACGGCAGATCAAGAATTATAAATAATTGATGTTAATCTAAAATCGGCACACCCTAATCTAAGTTCGAATTAGGAGAAGAAGGTTATACTCCGTATTACTATATAAAAAAAAATTATTCTATTCTTTTTTGTTTTTTTGTGTATGACTGCTTCAATCTTTGTGTTTGTATTTGTATATACTTTACGACCGCTTATGTTGGTATTTTTAATGTAGAATTATATACATACCCACTTTCTTATATATTCATCTACGCTTTAGTTTGGATTTTGGACTTTTCAAAGAACTAAAATCCGAATGATTGAGCTCAGCTATTCCCTTAAATCCGTGTTTGTATTTTTATATGTTTACTTAATTAAATGTATAATAATTGGTTTTTTTTTTTTTCTCTGCAATATTATATTATAATGATGATGATGTTGAGCAGTGGTAGAGTTTTAAAAACAAGATTAATGACATTAGCTTTATTGATTATAATTTTCAACATTTAAAGAGGAAATCCAAATTCAATTTTGTCTGGGTTATACATATATTTTTGTTAAGATGTTACAATACCATTATACAATATGATAAAAATCCTTTCAATTTTTTTTTTTCTTGAAAAAATTTATAATTTTTATTTTTGAGTTTAAAAAATTACAATGCTACGTGTATGAAATACTCTCAAGAATTTCAGTTACATTTTATCTAGGAGTTGGTCTAAACTTAACTCAGAGGAGTATTATCCTTCTTCGTGTAATATGTTACAATCAGATTATAATCTAGAAACATAATTTAAATAATGACTGATAGGTGAAAAGTAGGAATAACTTCATGATCAATCACAATTCTCAAATGACTCTTACCTGAATACAAAAAATGAGGACTTTGGTTTTATTTTTAGAGACAAATATTCTTTGAAGTTTGTCTTTCTATAAAATGAAGGCAAAGGTCTCTTTCAAAACCTATATATATATATATATATATATATATATATATATATATATATATATATATATATATTTTTAACCTTAATAAGAGGAGGACTGTAAGGAAAACCCAAGTCCTCTAACCACTTCCTTCTACCAAGTGCCTATTAAGTTTCAAATCATCTTTTGAAAGACCATATGCTTCCACATTTAGTTCCCTATAGATGTTCTTATATCAAATTTTTGTTATAGAAGATTCTAATAATTTCACTTCCTCATAGAAAGGATTGAGGAGTAAGTTTTTCATCTCAAAATGATTTGCACCCCAACTTCTCATTAATTTTGAATCTCTATAAATCTATAAAGTTGTAATTCCTTGCTCCACTATTATTCTCATCAAGAGGATCAATTCTTTCCATTTTGTCATATTATTTGTTTCTTCCTCTAAACCTGTCTTGAAAGTGAACTTATGATTTTTATTTAAGTAAAGTGCTCCCCCTACCTTGCACCTACCTAGGCTTCCCTAGCAAGCTCCATCAAAGAAACCCCATGGCTTCATAGGATCCACTATTAGTATTCCTATATGCTTGCTTAGTTTTGGTTTTGGGGAGAATTTTAGACTTTTGAAAATGGATTTAATCTACATTTGTACCTGAATCACTGAAATTTCCTTTCCTTCAAACAGACTGCCATTTCTATCCAATCAGAAGCCCCATCCCACTATCAAAGGGACACATCTATACTCCTTGAATCCTCTTTCTTTGAACCACTGTTGCATGCTATCTGAAAGATTCGGCCATTGTCCTTTCCCTTGAGTTAAAGGCAGAATTGAATTCCACACTTCTCTTGTGAAAGAGCAGTGAACCAAAATATGATCCATTGTTTCTTATTCCTTTTTGCACATGACACATTGACTTGGTCCTTGTCAAGACCTCCTTTGAAAAACATCCCATGTTAGTATTTTTTTGGCTTGAGCTACCTAGACAAAGATTCTAGTTTTTAGGGGATCTTTTACCTTCAATATTCTACTCCACCACCAAAGTTTTTCCTCATTGATGTTGTTAAAGCTTGCTTTATACCCTTCTTTAGTCGTGTACTACCCACTTGCTAGATTATTGGACTCTATTAGAAAGTCTTTTTGTTGATTTATTCTTATATATGCTCTTTCTAGTTTATGTGTAATCATGTCAAATATGTGCATCATTTCCTCCTAGTGTTAGCTCTTCTGTTGTGAGTCATCATGTTTTCCATAAATTAGTACTCTCTGTTGATACCACTTGCATCAATACCATCTTTCCTTATCTATGGATATGATCTATTATGTTTTGTGGAAGCTAACAGTCTCCTTTGCTTCCTAGCCAAGGGTCTTTGCCTATTATTACTTCCTTTACATTCCCTATTTTCCAAGCCAAGAAATACCCAACTAATGGAAAATATCTCACTAGTGCTTTCCAAATAATTATGGTTTTTGAAACTGATTTATTCTACAGTCTAATCCAATATATAGAGGACAACATACCTAAAATTTCTTTTGAATTACTTCCTACCACAATCCTTTGCTCGTTATCAATAGAAATAATTTTTTGTTGCTAAAGCTTTTCTAAAATCATGTATATTCTTGAGGTCCATCCTCCATTTGATTTTGGTTTAACTATTATGTACCATTGAACTAGTGTCATTGCATCCTTTTGTTTGTTCCCTAACCAAAGAAATTGAAAACACTTCTTCCTCATTTTCTCTACTATGGTGTTGGAAACATAAGCCAGGGAGTGATAGTAGACCGTGGTGGCTTCCAAAATTGATTTCACCAATGTAGGATGACCCCCCAATGATAGCCACCTAATGCACCAAGTGTTGATCCTCTTATCTATTTTGGTATATAACCAGTTCCAATCCTGGTACCCATAGTCATTAGTTTTTAGATGAAAGCTTATATGTTTTATCCCTTTATCAAAGTATACTTGCTTGAAACCAAAAATAATCATTACTACTTCTATTTGCCCTAGCTGAAACCTATTGAAGGCTATTTTTGTTTTTGTTTATTTTTGGAACTAGTCAAAATCATGTTTAAAGTTAAAATTAAATCACTTGTTTTATTTAAAATTATTATAATTATAAATTTAGATCAACTAGAAAGATAAATTTAAGTAATAAACATTTTTGTTTTAGAATTGTGATTGGCAAAATTCAAGTAAAGCTTGATTTGATCATTCAACTAGGACAAAAATATCTCTATTTATATTTTATTGATAAAAACATTTTTAGATCATTTGCATATATGGAAATTACTTACATTTTTTAAAATTCCCTATATCAACTTCATCCTATTGAACAAGTAAGTTTGGGAATACCTAGTTGAATATAAATTTCACTACTATATAAGTTTTGGATTTCTTATGGAATACCTAGTTGAATATGAATTTCACTATTGTGTAAGTTCTAGATTTCTTAGATAATACTTAGTTGAATATAAATTTTGTAATTGTGCAATTTTTTATTTCTTAGGGAATACCTAGTTAAGTATAGATTTTAGGGAGTTTACTAATCTTAGTAAAATAATTCTATATTTTCTAGAAAAAAATATATGTCAATTATTTTTAATCAAAGTTTCAAAGGCCATTTGTCATTTGTTTTTTTTTTCTTTTTATTGAAATGGGTTCCACCCATATTACATCATCGCCACCTAGTGATATCAATATCTTTATTAAAAGTCAAGGATTTCAACCAATTAAGCTAATGTCATTTGATAAGATAAAAATTGTATGTTTAAATTGAACTAATATAATCATTTAGTTGATACTTAAGTGAATATGATGTAATGTAGGTTAATACTTTTGGATTTAATTTATCTAAAGTGACATTACTAATATTTTTTGAAATGGATTTCTAGCTCAAATAATAGACTATATAAGAGCTTTGCATAGAGGGACCTTGGATAGACCCTATAGTCAATGGGGAACTTGCTAACTTTTTTAAAGCTACTAGAGGATTAAGATAATTGTGTCTTCTCTCCCCTTACCTTTAAATCCTTCTAGCTGAAACTTTAGGGAGGACCTTGACCAAATTGAGAAGAAGGAAAGAAATCTTGGGAATTGGAGCATCTACAGGATATAGAATAATCACTTGTGCTCAATTTGTAGATGACACTATTTTACTAGGGGAAGCCACAAGACTGAATGTTAGGTTGATTAAATAAGTTTTAGATTACTTCTCTTCAACCATAGGAGCATATATAAACACCCAAAATAGTAGGTTTTACACTGTAAATACTTCAACAACAGAAGATAGAGGTTTCTCTCAGATTTTGGAATTTCAAAAAGGTAGTGATACCTTTAACTACCTAGGTGTTCCTATGGGATTTCTTAAAAAAAAGTAAGAAACTTGGAATGCAATATTAGAAAATATGTCAAGGAGAATGCAATAGTATAACAATGGTTGGTTGAGTTTAGATGGAAGAATTATTTTAATCAAATCAATATTAGAAAATATTCCCATATATCAGTTGTTGGTGTATCATGCACCCTTATATATCTTGAAGAAGTTAGATGCAATGTTAAGAACTTTCCTATGTAAATGGGGAAGGCAATCATATAGGAAGAAGTTCCATTTGGTCAATTGGAAGACTATTACCAATCCAAAGGAGCAGGGAGACCTAGGAATAAAAGAACAAGAATTGTTAGCAAGGCACTAAGTGCTAAATCGCTTTAGAATCTACTCACTCCATCAGAATCTCCATGGAATCAGATATTGAAATACAAATATCTAAACAACTCTAATGGGATACAACTCATAAAAAATATGAAGAGCATAGCAGACTCAATTTAGAAACATATTGTGGAAGCTAAAGATATTATATTAAATCATTCCTCTTAGCTTCCAAGGGATGGTAAGAAAATTAATATATGGGATGATCCAATCTTGGGAGGACCTCCAATAATTAAGAATTATTTCTTAGAAATAAAAGTAGACCTGCAAAATTTGGGTGTTAACTCTCTTGCAATCTTAATTGAATGGGTGAGAGATCCACCCCTATCACATCTTAATCAAGACTCAAGAAGACAACCAAACATCCAAACTAAAGGGATTAAACTTTCTCCCCAAAATCTAGATCAACTTATATGGGGCTCTATTAGTGGGTCAAGTGTTTACACAGTCAGTCAAGGAATGTTATTACAATAATAGGGTCAAAAGAACTCAACCATAGATAAGGTATAAAATTACAAGGTTCCTCTAAGGCCTAAACTTCAAGCCTTTCTTTGGTTGGTGCTCCAAAATAAGATTCTTACTAGAGATACCCTTATTAAGAGGAATATCATAGGACCTCATATTTATCATAAGTGTCTTAAGAACAATGAAACATGATCACATATATTCTTTCAGTGAACAAAAGTAGTTAAAATTTGGATTGAACAAACCCAAAAACTAGGATGAACACTATCAGGAACCTTTAAATAAAAAAATTGCCTAACCAATTGGGGCCAAATGTACAAATGGGGACTAAAGGACAAGCACCTTATCAGGCAGATTTGATATTCAATGCCAATTTTTATCATTTGGTACATATGAAAGGACAAAAACAAGATAATGTTCTATGACAAAAGAACCAATTTCTGAGTGTTAAGGGAGATAGTCTTGAACACAAAAGCTATATACCATAAACAACAAGACATGAGGATATTAAGAAAAAAGAAGATACAATTGTTACACCTAATAGATCTCCAAAATCTCTTAAATTTTGGGCCACAAATTAGAACAATAAAACCTTCAAATATAAAGTTCCATGCACTTTTCTTTGATAGAGCCTCTAAATCAAACCTAGGTCATCGAACAATTGGTGGTATGATACTAGTGGAACCACACTATTAAATGCTTTAGTTCAAAATCAATTTGGGGAAAATAACCAACAATATTGTAGAATTGATAAGCTAAGAAATGAGATAAAATCCGCTCAGGAACAAGGCATTAAACAACTTTATATGTATGGTAATTTGAGACTTGTGATCTCTTCCCTATCTAAGGGGAAGGATTTATCATCAGTCCAACTACAAATAATTTAGAGAAGCCTAAGATAAATAGAGCAGAAGTTTGAATATATACAATACTCCCACCTTGGAAGGAGGTTTAACATGGCGGTTGATCACCTTGCAAATGATGCCATAAACATAGCCTATTTACATCTCAAAGTAATAAGAAAAAATAAAAGAAAACAACATGAGTGGCACAGATGATAGGAAGCATATAACAATTTTTAAGCCTTTGGATATTCTTGAGCCTTTGAAGATTTTGGCACCCTTGAATATTTTGATACCTTTGGATAATCCTAGAACATTGCATGATCATGGAGCTTTGGGTGTTTCAAGGTTTTAATGATTATGGCACCCTTTGCATCTCTAACATCTTTGGAATACTGTTGCACTTTTTGAAGTTTTTGAATTTGCTTTGTTACTTGTTCCTCCTTTTGGACAACAATCTTGTGACCTCCAAGATGCTTATTGGATAATTATTCTTTGCAAATTTGAATATCAATATATAACTAATTTTCTTATATATATAGAAATTTTAAGTAAAAAATATCAAATTATTTGTATATTTAAAAATAATATTTATTTAATGAGTTAAATGGGATTGAAACAAGGCATGTCGATATTATATCTTCACCACATATTATAGCAATTCAACAATTATGCATATATAGCTTGGCAAAATTGAAACCTCAGTCTTCTTCTTAAAAGTCAAAGAATTTAACCAATTGAACTAATGTCATTTGATTAAATTTTGTTAGATCATTTAATTCAACAATATGACACAGGTTCAAAATTTCTAAGAATATACGAAGAAGTTATATGAAGTTGAATTTGAATCTTTAATTGTATTTTTTATCAATGGTATTTATCTAGTTAAGGGTTATCTTGAATATGACTAGAGTTGAATACTACTATTTCTTTATTTTTAAATAAATTTAATTAGATTGTTCAATTTCATCATTGCCACACTTTTCTAGTATTAGAGTGGCAATTTATAAAATTATGTCGTAATATCCTCTAGTTCTAATAAAATTTATCAAAACATTTATTTTATTTTTTTTTGTGGAAAACATCCCAGAAGGGATGCCACTTTCAGGTAAATACCCAAGAAGGCAGGGGTATCTCTTGCACCAAAATCGCCTAGGACTCGCACCTAGCCTACCACATTTGACATACTCAAGGAGCAAACCTGAAACAACAAAAAACAAAAACACACAAACACACAAAAAGATAAAAAAATATGCTCCTTGAGTGTGTCAAAAAGATAAAGCACAACCAAACACACACACAAAAATATTTAAAAAAAAACACAACATGAACCACAAATAAAAAACACAAGAACAACATAACAAAACACAAAAATAACAAAAACAACAAAATGCTACAAAGACACAACCAACAAAAACATGAAAAACAAAAACAACCAAAACCTAAAAATAAAAAATTAAATTAAAAAAAACAACCAACAATAGACAACAAAGAAAAACAAAAATATAGAAAACACTCACACACCTAAACACAAACATACAAAAACACAAGCATAAGAACAACAACAAAAAACACAAAACAACAAAAACACCAGAACAACAAAAAAGAACACAAAAAACACAAAAAAAAAAACACACATAAATAGAAAATAAAAAAGAAAAAAAAAGAACACAACAATGACCTTTCTAGACCAAAATACTTTTAAGGCAAGAATCAACAAAGGAAACAAAATAAATATTAGATTGAGCAAGGGAACTAAAATACCCTGACTAAACCAAAGAGAAGCAAAAATAAAGCAAGAAGAAGCTAGGTACCTCCAGAACTGGAGTCATCCAAAGAAATGATAGAAATAAGAGCTTCCCTTATTTTTTAAGCCCACCATCTAGGAGGGTGGTTGTAGCAAGTAATATCACCTTTGTCCAAAACCCAATTAGCTAAAGCATGAGCACTCTTGTTCTGATCTCTGACCACATGATTGTAATCAACTTTCAAAAACCCATCTGGATTAATTGAATCTTCTCAATAATTATTTTTATTCTCCAATCAACCTTATGATTCTTAGGAGTCTTCAAAATATTAATCATGAGTTGAGAGTAAGACTCAACTAGCACCTTTTCCCATCCAACCTTAGTAACCTCTTGAAGGCCTCTAAGGATACCATACCCCTCAACAAGGTTATTGGATAGAATACCCAAATTCTTAGCAAAAGTAAAAACCAAGGAGCCATCTAAATTCTACCTATTCCTCCTGCACTAGCTTTTCCAGGGTTCCCTCTAGAGGCTCCATCAATATTAACTTTTCCAAAATTCTTAGGAGGAGGTTGCCAATTCCTTTTTCTATCCATATTGCAATTACTCATATTCTCTTTAATTTGGTTGCTCTTAGAAGAGTTAATATTCAATATTTGCATCACTTGATCCCATATTTGGTGGGAGTTTTGGTGGTAATTAAGGAGTTGATGGACTGATTCAACTAAGTTGACAATGATCTTTTTCCAGATATAGTGAATATCCTTCCTTGATAAAAAATTTGGTTGTTCCTTTCATTCCAGAAGCCTTGACAACTAGGGAGATGCCACTCTTCAATCACTCCTCAAAATTGGCTCTGATCACAGTCCCATTCTTCTAGACACAAATAATCCAAAAATCTACAAAACCCCTTTCAGGTTTGAAGCAATGTGGATGCAACATCCTGACTTTAAGGAAAGAATCAATCAATGGTGGTAAACTGATGTTCAAGGAAAACCTTCCTTCATTTTGGCCCAGAAACTCAAAATTATCAAAGAGAATATCAAAGTATGGAACAAAGATATATTTGGCAACCTTTTCCACAATAAGCAGGATGTAATGTTGAGGTTATCTTTGATTGAAAAAATAACCAGGAGAATGGTGATTATACTGTTGAGATAAAAAAAGAAGAGAAGGAATTGTTAGCCAAGTATCACAACATTCTCCAATGTGAAGAAATTTTCTGGAGACAAAAATCCCGTGACTTATGGCTCCAAAAAGGAGATTCTAACACCAAATTCTTCCATACTTCTACCATGAGACACCGAAGCAATAACAAAATTAAGGAAATCCGTACTCAGGATGGAGAAATCATCAATGATATCAAAGAAATCAGGAATGAAGGTGTTTCCCATTTCATGCAACTTCTTCAGGCAGAAAATAAACCAAATTCTCATATGGCTAAGGAATTTTTCCTTCAATTCATTCCTCATATTATTTCTGATAGCATCAATAGCAGACTCATGGCTTCTCTCTCTGATGAGGAAATTAAAGATGCTTTGTTCTCCATGGATCCTGACAAAGCTCCTGGCCCGGATGGCTTCTCCCCAAGGTTCTATCAAGCCTTTTGGGATCTTGTCAATAGGGATGTTTGCAAAGCCATAAGAGAGATTCAACACTCCAAAATCATTCCAAGGGGTTTCAATTCCACTTTCATCGCACTTATACCAAAAAATCCCAATGCATGTAATTTCAATGATTTCAGGCCAATTAGTCTCTGCAATGTCATCTACAAGATTTTAACAAAAGCCATCACCATTCGCATGAGGGAAGTCATGCCTTTGATTATTAATCAGAGCCAAGGAAGTTCTGTCAAAGGTAGATCAATCTTGGATGACATCATTTCAGTGCATGAAGCAATCCACTCAGTCTCAATCAACAAAAAAGTTGCCTTCCTTCTCAAATTGGACATGAACAAGGCTTATGACAGACTAAATTGGGATTTCCTTTTTGCTATCCTGAGCAAGTTTGGTTTCCACCCTGAATGGATTTCTCTAATTAAAGGTTGCATTTCTTCTGCTTGGTTTTCTGTCCTCATCAATGGTTCTCCTATAGGATATTTTCAAAATAGTCGAGGTCTAAGGCAAGGAGACCCTTTATCTCCTCTCTTATTTATAATCGTTGCTGAGGCTTTGGGAAGAGCAATAATTGTAGAAAAAATGTTGGTCTCCTTTCTGGAATCCAGACAACATCTCAATGCGATCCCATCACACATCAATAATTTGTTGATGATACTCTGTTGTCCACAATCGCATCTATCAATGAAGCAAAGATTATCAAGAGGATACTTTTCCTATATGAGCTTGCTACAGGTCAAAGGATAAATTTTCAAAAGAGTAAACTTTACTTCCTCAACACTCCTCCAAGAAGATAGAACATCATTGCTGACATCCTTAATTGTTCCATAGCTCCTTTGCCTTCAACCTATCTAGGATTACCGCTCTTCACTGGGAATGTCAAAGACAGCTTATGGGACAATGTCATTGAGAGGCTTCAGAAAAAACTCACCACTTGGAGGAGCAATATTTTATCTCAAGCAGGGAAAATTACTCTCACCATGGCTTGCCTTCAGAGTATTCTTGTTTACTTCCTTTCTCTATTCAAAGCTCCTGTGAGTGTTTACGAAAAAATAGAAAAAATCCAAAAACACTTCCTCTGGACAGGATCTGAAAATAAACACCGATTTCATTTGGTTGCTTGGGATAAAGTGTGTAAGCCTAAAGAGTAGGGAGGACTTGGGCTCAGAATAATTTATCCTCTTAATCTCTCCCTTCTTGCCAAACAAGCCTGGCATTTGATTTCTAACGAAAATGTTCATTGGGTCAAGATCATAAAGAGGAAATATCTTCAGGGATCCCATTTCCTTCATGGAGAGGTGCCTTCTTCAGGGTCTGCTTTCTGGAAGGCTATTTGTGAAGCTCGTTCCCTCCTGCTCAAAGGTCTAAGGTGGCAATTTGGTAATGGCACATCTATTTCTTTCTGGGATGACAAATGGATTGGGGACCGACCTCTCAATCAAAATCCTCTGTTTCAAAGGCTGAGGAATATCACTAATCAGTTGGTTGGACCTCTTGTGGCAAATTTCATATCTTGTATCGATGGTCATAAAATATGGAGAAGGATTGATGTCCCTGATCATGATAATGAAATTTCTTGTTTGTACAATCAACTTTCCACTATCATAATTCCTTCAAATGACCAGTCTGATTGTCCTATTTGGGAACCTACTGATTCTGGAGATTTCACTGTCAAGTCAACATATTTGCTCTCTCTCAACATTATTGAAAATCCTATCCCATTCAAGCTTGTTTGGACCAAATATTTGATCCCTAAGATTACCTCCTTTTCCTGGTTATGCATTCAAGATCGCATCCTTTCCACGGAAAACCTCATAAAAAGAGGTATTATTTTGCCTAACAGATGCCATCTATGCCTTTCTGATTGGGAATGTACTTCTCACATTTTCTTATTTTGTTCCTTCTCAAGAATGGTGCTTAACAAACTGTTCCTCACCTTCAAGATCGCCTGGGCCTGTCCTCCTTCCATTGTCGAATTATTCCAACAGTGGCCAAATCCTTTCAAAAATCCTATACTCAGAGGACTTTGGAAGTTTTGTTTGCATCATTTCCTTTGGCAAATATGGCTAGAACGCAACAAAAGAATATTTGACATGAAATCCTTGGATGCCAACATTATTGCCAGTAAAATTATCCTTTATGCTAAGGAAAATGCCCTTGCTGCTCCTTTTGATCCTTTTCCTTGTTCATCTTTTGAGAAGGTCATCCTGAAGTCCTGTGATATTTTTATTGATACCCCAAGGCCTGCTAATCAGTCTTCATCTAGGACCAACATTAAATGGCAACCTCCTCCATTTGGGTGGGTTAAGCTTAATTTTTATGGCGCTGCAAAAGGTAATCCTGGCGTTGCTGGCGCTGGAGGAATCCTCCGTGATCACTTTGGCAATTCCATATTTGCCTTTTCTAAACCTTTAGGAATCTTGTCCAATCATTCTGCTGAAGCTAAAGCGGTGTGGAGAGGTCTTCAGTTCTTAAAAGACATTCCTAGAAAAGTCATCGTTGAAGGAGATTCTCTTAATATCATCAATTTTTTAAAAACCTCCAAACCCAGCAGTTGGAGGATCAGGAATCTTGTTGAAGAAAGCAAGCAAATTCTGCGTCAGCAAGTCAATGTTGTGGTTCAACACACTTTCAGGGAAGGCAATTTTGTAGCTGACAAATTGGCCAACATTGGCGTCAATGCACAAGGATTAATGACTTGGATGGATGTCCTCCCCAATGAAGTTGTCGAGTTGGTCAAATGCGATCAAAATACCATCAGTCATGATGAATCTCGAAATCCTTGATTTTTACATTACCCAAGACCTCCTTTTTTCGTGATTCATTGGGTCCATGTCCAAAGTTCCAAAAAAATCCAAAATGGAGATATTATTCATCATTCACATTATCTTTCTTTGAAAAGGGGTTCTATGTTTATATTTCCAAGTTCTCCACCGCCTCTCACTTATGCCCCTTCTTTTTTGATAATTGTTTCCATGAGGAATCCCGATGCTAGGTCCACCCTAATTTTAAATCATCTCTTCCTCGTGTGGAATGATGTTTATACTTTTGCCTTTTCGAGAACCCTATCACAATGCTTTGTCTTTCGCATTCTCCCGAGGCCTCCTGGAATGAGCATCCCAATCCTTTCTGGTTCTCGTGCCTACTTTTGCCATTGGCTTCATTGTGTGAGTATTATCAGAAGATCCATCTTCCTTGGGATGGTGATTTGCCCTATTACTCCTACCCATTTTTATCACCCTTTTTTGCATCGTGCCCAATGCTCTAACCATCATTCTCCTTTTTGTCAAGGTTTTCCTTTTTGGCCAAGCTTCACTTTCTATTTATTCCTGCTCTGGTTTTATCAGTGGATGCATATTCTCATTTTTGTTCCTTTGGGTCTGTGTTTTTTTCCTTCCAATTTATTTCCTTCCTTATTTCCTTTTGCAACCATGAAGGAAGGGAAAGTTATTTTCATTGAGCCCGAGACTGTTGAACTGGATTCTATTTCCACTGATATGTTCAAAGATAAAAAAGGAATCATTGATTTCTTTAACATGTTCTATGGAGTGGATGACGAGGTAACTAAGGCTTTCATGACAACTTGGGACAATGGTCTTGTTTCCATCCATGACGTCCAGTTCCATATTTCCTTCGAGTTGTTGGTGGACCTGACGGGGCAAGATTTGGACGGAAAAATTATCAAAAGAAATAAGCACAACTGGGAGGCGGAGTTGACACTCTTCAAAAAAATTCACCTATCCACAAGAAGGTAAAAAAAGGTTTGTTTCATCATCACTTGTCAACACCCTGGAAAGAAATTCTAAAGCCAATAATGCAATATTTTACTTGTGACAACCCCGAGTCCCAACTTTGTTATTTTCATCTTGCTTTTGTAAATCACTTTCGGGACTCAAAAATGATGAACATTCCTATCGCCTTATTCTGGTCCATGGACTATACCATCACCACTAACCGTTCCAAGAAGGATGAGGCCAAACCTTGTCACCAGGGTCTTTTCAAGGTCCTTTACAAGTTCCTCCTTCTGCATTTCCCTTCAGGTAATCTCCCTGCCCCTGATTCTGACGAAGAGAATTCTTCCTCAACCCCGAGCCCCAGAACCTCTAGATCCAAAAGAAAAGACAAAGGGGGCAAATCCATTTTTGAGTTTTCTACCAGGAAGAAGGTCAAAGTTGAAAATACCCCTGTCCATAGCTCCTAGAGGTTGAAACATAAATAAATTGCCAAAACCCCTCCGTCCACCTCTGTAAAAACTCCAAAGGACAAGTCTAATTCTCCTGACCTAGTTGAAAGGTATCTTCACAAGCTGGTTGTGCATGCTACTTCAACCACCATTGATCATCTTGAAACTGCTCATTTGGCCATTGGAAAGGCGATATCAACTCTCAAAGAATAGTGCCATGCACTAAGCCTCTTGTTTTTCTGTGATAATTTTGAGAATATTTCAGCCTTAGCCGGTGCTGAGGTATCCTTTGATACCAAAACTGACATCAAATGTTTTCAATGATGAATATGTTATGGAGATTGCTAAGGATGCTTGCACTATTGTTCCTAAGGATAGTTCTAAAGATATTTCTAAAATAGATGTGAAAGTTGTTGGCCTGGAAGGTGTTGCTTCGTCCCTCATGCAGATGGACATTCCCCTTGATGGCTGATGACTCTGGCTCTTCCTCTATTTTGGGTTCCTCTGAGGTGGAGGATCATCTCTTTTTGTGTTCCTTTATGGTGGAGGATCATTTCTTTTTGGGCTCTATCATCTTCCTGCCTGTTGTCTCTCTGTTCCTTTTTGTCAAAGGTTGTTTCTTTTGGCTCTGGCGGAGGATCGTTTCTTTTTGGGCTCTGTCATATTTCTGCCTGTTCTATTTCTTTTAGCTCCTTTTAGTCTGAGGATGTAATTTTGTTCTAGCTCATAGTTCTAAGGTTCCTTTCATCTGTTCCTCTTTTGCTCCTCTGTTGTACAAGGCGTTAGGGCACCTTTCAAATGCCTTATTTTTAATAAAGTTATTAACTTACCAAAAAAAATATTTTCCAAAGAAGACTAGTAGAACCCATCTAAACTAACTGTCTAATAAAATGATCAACGCCCTCTTGATTAGGCCAATCCCTCCAAAGTTGTTCAAAAGTAAAATAATTGGACCACTGTAAGAAAAAACTTATTAATATAATATTTTATAAGCTCAAAATCAAATGGCATGAATTCAATCAGTTAAATTCATTGATTTTCAAAGAAAGACCCAAGTTCAAAACTTATTCCTTGATTTTCAAGGAGATACCCAAGTTCAAAACTTATTCCTTGATTTTCAAGGAGAGACACAAGTTCAAAACTCATCAAGTAATACATACATAATTGCTAATTTATTGTAATACCACTATATGATCATGTGATATGATAAGTGTGGTGTCCATTTCAATCCTATATAATTATCAAAATTATATATACTTCATTAGCTCAAACATTTCTATGGAATACTCATACACATGTTTATTTGCCATTTGTCTTTCTTTTTTTATTTATTGTAGATTTGGATAGTCATTTGTTTAAATAAGAAAAAAAATAATCACTAATTTATTTAATTGTTTAATTAAAACTAGATGGTTGTGATTTTATCTAATTTTAAATATTTTTTCTTAAATTAATTAAGTGTAACAAAACTATATTTTTTTATTAAATTAGTTAACTATAAAAAAATTATAATTGTTTATAAATGTTAAAGAAAACTTTATCAAATCATTTGTATGTCATATTATATTTGCTTTTTCTAAAATTTATTAAATTATCATTGTAGATGTTATTTTTTTTGTTGGAAAAATCCATTATATTAATTAAAATATAATAATTTTACAAGTAACAAAAAAATAGGTGTATATGCACACACGTAAATAGTCAATAACAATCCATAAAAAATAGATGCCAAACATTCCTTAAATTATTAACTGATTTTATGACATCTACCAAGATTATGGAGGTTTGTCTTTGATAGATTGATCCTAGCCGTCACATCCTGCCTACAACATGTGTTTCAACTTAATGTAGAAGATGAATCATCTTGGAGGTCAGACCTACCACAGTTAGTCGCAAGCTCTATGGATTTGACCAGAGAAATGACCAACGCAAAAAAATAGTGCAAAAAGCATTTTTCCAATGTAGATATCATTCTCCAAGTGCATAATCAATTCCTCCAAAAAGGTCCTTAACTTTCCCTCATATTACCACATATCAATGTGACTCTTCATTCTCTCAACACCTTGGACATTCTCTCATATTGATACATACATTATATAAATCAACTACCAAACTAATATTTACAAGGGATCCAAATAATGTAATACTTCCAACATGGTGATAGCCATTCATAACCCAATATAGCCTTATAATTAAGAAGGGGTGTCTCTACATACCATTGCTAGTCCTTCCACCAAGGACATTGAAAGCAAACTATAATATTGTAAAGCAAAGAATCATGTATATTTGATTTAACTATCTCAAATATTTTCTTATTGACAAAGGTAAATTTGAACTTTAATATAATACCAAGGATACCAATACCTAGTCGATCGAGCAAACAAGTTGACCACTGTAGATATACCCCTTTTATAGAATTTTTGTGCATGCATCCAGGGGTTTTGGGTAAAAGAGACTCCCTGGATAGTCAAAATAGGAGACCACCAAGGTTAATAGAATTGATGAAGAGTTCATCCCAAAACCATTGCCTTTCCATTAGATCTATGGTTTGATGTTTTTTTAAGCTTACCAAATGCTATGGATGATAAAAGAGTCTAAATCTTTATGAGAATTGGAGCAATGAGAAGGGAGGAGAAATACATAACTCTCCATGCTTTATTCCCATAGGAGGAGCTTGAGGTAATGCAATTTTGAATCAACACTTTTCAAGCTTCCTCACCTTTAATGACTTTGATTATCCATTTGGAACATAAGTCTATGCCTTGGTATTTGTAGTCAAGAAAACCTATTATGCCATTGTGGTAAATAAACAAAAATCCATGCTACTCTGTGGAAACTAGATATTCAGGTAGAACTTTCCCAAAGAAAATATCTAAGCAACTTCTCTAGCTTTTGATAACAAGTCTTGGATAAAATCCAACATGAGGAATAATACACATGGGTTGCAACTAGGATGTTGGAGCATATTTGAAACTTACTAGCAAGGGAAATATTTTTGGTGGTCTAATAAGCAAGATCAGATTCAATTTTCTATATGAAATGTTTCTAGAGTTCTGAAGGAGAACTATGGAAGGCAAAGGGGATACCTAAGAACCTAAACACTTCCCCATCCTATATCCATATCCAAGGAAATTGAGTCAATCAAGCTTGGAGAGGAGATGTAGAATATTAAAAATATAGTCTTATGCCTTTGGATTTGGAACCAAAGGTAAGACAAAAAGTATCCAAGCAGTGAATGGCTAGAGTGAAGGAGTCTTCATCCTTAGCTAATGTGAGGAAAGAGTCATCTGTAAAGTGTTCATTGATCATTTGGGCTTGACTGTTGGGAAGGGAAATACCCTTTACGAGGCCCAAATTGGCTTGATGATCCAAGAGATAACTAAAACCTTCAGCTGCAATGGCATAGAGAGAAAGTGGGAGGGAAACCTTGTCTAATTGAGCAAGAAAGACCAATAGCCTTTGATTGAGTTTTTTTGATAGTGAGTACAGTAGAGGCATTTGTAAAGAGCATCTTAATTGTATCATAAAGTACCAAGCCTCACGTTCTCTTGCAATCCAATGCATAAGAAGAAGCCCAAATTTATCATGTGCATATTCAACCATATTAAAGTCACCATTAATGATCCAAGTGGCACGGGATGTTTAAACTTGCTTATGAATCTTTAAGGTGGTTTTGTTGCTTGCATGTTTTATTGGATGAAATTGTGAACAAAATTGTTGTGGTCTAACATGAGGAGGCCTAACAATGAAGACTTTAGAACTTTGACTAGGAACACAGGTTTGTAAACCATGCTTTGGTAACCAAAGTATGATTGGATATATTGGCTAAACAATATCCTCCATGAGGATCATCTTATATGGCCTATAACCTCACAAACTTTAAAACTACTTTATTTAAAAACTATAAAACAAATAAATATACTTATAAACAAATAAGTATACTTAAAAAAAATAAAGTACCTTTATACAAGAAATTAAAACAAATAAATATACTTAAAAACTGTTTAATTATATTATTAGTGATGAAGACTTATACGAAACATTAAGTGGATCCTTAATTAGAAATATCTACAATATATTTAAAATAGATCATCACATAAATATCTTCTAACATATGGGATTTAATTTGTTATAAATCCATCAAGCAAATTAACCTATATATAAAGTATAATATATCATATTTATATTACTCTAGTATATGTAAAAGTTTCATATGACTAAGTTGTAAGCTTATTGCAGTGGTAAGGGCTTTGGCCTCTCTTTGAGAGGTCCAAGGTTCAAACCCCAATCATTATGAGGGGACCACGACCCCTCATAAAAGCCCGTGTAAACTCATTGAAAAAAAGTCTTATATAGCCTATGGTATGTTGGTGTTAAAAATTATTTACTTTTACCTTTATCTCTACTTTTAATAAAATAAAATAAATAAATGTATTTCAGAAAATATTATTAATGATAAAAAAATTATATCGTATATAAAGTGAATCCTCGACTATAAAATTCTACAATATATTCAAAGTATATTATTAAAAAAAAATTATTCTAACATATGGGGTTTCAATTTGCTATAAATCCATAAGTAAATCATACTCTATATAGTGTAATCTATTATATGCATGTTACTCTAGTAAAAGCAGGAGATTTGTTAGGACCCTTATATCCTAATTATTTAATTCTTATAATTAGTTGTTGGAATATATTACATTATTTGGTACATGCTAATGTACCATCATGGGTACATGTTTAGATTAGGATTTTGTTGGCTAATTTGCATTTTGCCACATTGGGAAATTTTGTTATGAAGTTTTGATGTTTTGCTATGGATGGTGGTTATTCTTTCATATTTTGTGTTTTTCCATATATATGTGTGTCGTTCTATGTGTTTGCATTTGAAAAACTGACAAACCCTCTTTAAACTTCCTTTGTAAAGTTTTGCTATATGTTGAATTCATTTAATGAAGGAATATTTTGTTCAAATATTAAAAGGAGGAAAGTTTATGTAATATTTTTTTGTGTAAAGTGTCTAACATTTACGTTTGCCCCGAAGGAGGGGCGAATGCCCCAGTCACCCCTTGGAAAGGCGAGTGAAGTTTTAATATTTCAATGCAAGCAAATAACAAAGACATATTCGCGTTCACCCTTTCTCTGGGGCGAACGTGCCATTTGCCCTTCACTAAGGCAAACGTGCCCCAAGAAGGAGTAAAACACGCGCACGTGCGAGAACAATGGCAATTCAAGTTCATCCTGGTCGACGGGTGAACATCTTGTTCGTCCCTCCCATGGGCGAATGAACCTTGAACACGAAGATGATGCATGTTCACCCTTTCTTTGGGGCGAATGCGTCATTCGCCCTTTCCAGGGGTGAACGTGTTCCAAGATCATGTGCGCCAGGAAAATGGGGCAAAGCAAATTATGGGGCGAATGGGATTTAAGGGCGAAAGAGAATTGTAGTCAAAGTTTTCAAATATACCAAGATCATGGATATTAAGTTCTGGTGGCACCAAGTAACTCACATTGTGAATCTCAAGCTAAGGAGAAGCTGAGCGAGAGAGAATGAACGAATCTTTAAGTTTCCAAAGCATTGAAATGCTTCTAGACAGTCAACGGTATTTTAATTATTGATGCACCGACGTCCCAAGCACTGATTTCATGTAAATTGCACCTCAAGAAAATAGATTTTCAATATTTCCAAGGAGGGATTTCCTCATTTTTTTCCTTGATCCATGGACATTATGTCCTCTGATGTATTAAATGAAAGATGCAAAAACCTCTATAAATATTAATCAAATTTCCATTGTAGAGGGAGGAGGTTAGACACTTTGGGAGAAGACTCTTCAAGTTCTCTGCATTAATATAAGGTATTAGACTTCTGAATTTGCAAATGATCTTGTGTGTACTGTGCACTTCTTTTTCACATTCATATTTCTTGTTCGCTGTTAGATTTAAATTCTGCAATTGGATTTAAATATTTCTAGTAAGAGAGTAAATGTTGGAGTGATTATCTTGAAAGTTATTTTTGCAAGATCACAGGTTTATTCTATAGTTTTCCCTTTTAAAAAATGCTATTTTGTGCTTGGGTGTTTTCCTACTATTAGTCTGCCCCAAATCCTATACTTGGACCTGTGGCCATATTTCTATTTCTTTCCATTATTTTCAATTTATTTCCTGCATCTCTAGTCTTTAACCAGTATAGGATTTAGTTCGGGAACCAGCCCTCTCTGGATATTGGCACGAAGGATATTTATTTCCTTCGAACTTTTAATATTGGTCGTATCTAGGGCGCATAAATGCAGTGTTTATTGATTAGGTAGATATTTGACCAATAGTTTTTGGTACGCCTAGTGGGACATCAAATATTCCATTTCCAATAGTGTTTAGGCTTGGTGTTCGTCCTTCTACAGGATAATTACAACATCTGGTGACTCGACTTTACCTAGAAGACTTCCAATGTGAGAGCAGCGGGAGTTGTGTCTCATGAATACAAGATCATAAGCCAAAAATCCAAATCATCAAATCGAGTTCTACAAACTTGATATTCAAAATTTAGGATAACATCCTCAATTAGCCACGTTTTGGTGAACTTCTTCATTACCTCATATATCCCATCCACCATCAACATCTTCACGATTAGCTGGCATATTTTATGCTCCTATGAGTCTAGTTAGTACCGCCACCAGTTTTCCTCCACCACATACGACCACTAGTGTCCCACAACCAACACATCATATACCAATCCATATGGCTCAGAATCCTCTGCGTCATCAACAATAGCCACCAAGACAATTCCCAGCATGGAATAGCTCAGGGGCCTTAAACTTGCAAGCACAAAACCTAGTACCTCAAGCTACTTTAAAAGCCTTTTCGACTTATGATGGTATGGGAAAAACTACATATGAACATATCCAAGATGTGGCTTCTTTAGCAACTATCCATGATGTAACAGATGAATACATAATGATAAAGCTACTAGTATTATCATTGAGAGGAAAGTTGTTGTACTGGTATCGATCATTGTAATCGGGTACTATCACTTCATGGGATTAGTTGGTAGAGTTACTGATCAAGTATTTTCATGAACAAGTTGATCCATATTCTTTATTACACTAGTTCACGATGATTCAGAGACATACATAGGAGGAGACGTGGACTTTAATGTCAGATTCACAAGAAGCTGACAGAGAGTTCTAGAAAGTTTATGACCTACACATGAGCAAGTTGTATTTTATTATCTCAGAGCACTTAGCATGAATATTGGTATGGTTGTACAATAGGCTAATATGACCACATTTCTATATCTGTATACACAAGCTCAAAAGGCTGAATCTGATCTAATTACTATGGGTAGGCTTCCTCTGAAAACAACTATGTTGATCCTCCTTGACATTCCTTAATATCTGTATTCTAATGCATTTTTGCAACCCATGTCATCCATGTATCCAGTTTCCTCATGGAACTCTAGCCTGCCTCATATTGCTTTGATTCCTCTCCCGCAATAATCAGCCCTAACTTTTACATAATTACTTGCCCCATCAGTTTCTCGATTACTAGCGTTAGTCCTCTTCCCCACATTTTCAATGCCTCCAACTCCTTTGCCACTACCAGTGCCATAATCACCCTTACCTTTTCCAGCGCCCATTCCACCATCTAATCCTGATCCTCTCATGACATTGTTGCAGGAAGTAAATTCTAATAATGCAGTCTTGAGGATAATATCTAACGAAATTACAACGATGCGAAAGAAGCAAGCAGAGGCCGAGTTTCGATCTTGAAGATTTTAGACTTCACCAATTACTCGGGAGCAAGCTTCTACCAGTAGGGGACATAAGAAGAATACTATAGTGCTAGCAAATGAAGAGGCTAGTGCAACAAAAAATGCGTATTGGTGCTCTACCTGTAATGATTCCCACGAAGAAGATACTTATATGGTACACATGAACTATATCCAAATGCTGGTAGAAAGCGTTGTAGGTGGGCAAATTAATATGATTTGAGAAGTTGATCACAATTGCATTATGTCATCCTTAGAACAAGTTTCAGTCCTCACAAGGTCTAGAAAAAAACCGATGACCATTGATCCAGCAGAGCTTGAACCTTTGAAGGTACCTATAGCACCAAAGGTAGTAGAGGAGAGGCGGTCGCCTCCAGTGAATGCGTCAACTACAAAGGCTAAGGAACAAGATTTTGTCAAGTTGAAGGATTTATTGCCCAATTCAAATCAAGAGAATGTGTAAACCAAGTCATCTGCTTCACAATCTATAGCAGTCGCTCAAATGCATGGCAAAACAAGAGAACAAGCTAAGGAGCAGCTTAAGTATCCATCATTGACGAAGAAGAAAAGAGTGGAAGCCACTCAACAGTACCGGGATAGATATGAACAAACTCCAAAAGAGAAGGTTTTGGCTTCTCCAAGTTACAACATCATATAAGAAATGAAGAAGATCCCAACGAAATTTAGCTTGTATGATGCACTACAATTGCCATGATAGATTGATCTATTGTAAGAGTCTTTAAAAATTGCTAAGGACTAGAAGAAAGATCATTCCTAGAAAATCCTAGCGTAGGCACTGCTGACTTCTGTAATAGGTAAAAATAGGCCTCCCCCATCTTATCTATCATTGAGAATGGAAGGATGGATTGTACATAATTGTATGATCGACTCGGGAGCTGCAACTACTATCATGCCTAAGGCATTTTGTGAAGTAATGGGGATGGAGTATACCAAAAGTAGCCCTGAAGTATTATAGTTAGATGGAACCCCAATCAAGATGGTGGGAGTAATCATGGACATCCCTATTATCCTCCATAGTATGTTGTAGATTACAGTTATATAGGAAGTAATGGTTGTTGATTTGGAACCGTATTTTAGCATGTGTCTCTCAAGGGAATTTACAGCTAAGCTAGGAGGATACTTGTCCTTGGACTATTCACACCTTGAGATACCATTCAAAGGAAAGCGAATTCGTATCCATAATGAAAAGCCTTCACTTTTTCATATTGAGAGGCTAGAAGAAGAGGATCAATCCCCAAGCGCAGTGAACATGATGATAGAAGAATTGGAGAAAGTTGATTTGGTAGAAGAAGCATTAGGTGAGCTTCGCCTGGATGATGAATTTTTGTTGATATACTTTAATGCGATAATCGAAATGGACATTGGTTGTTACACAATAGCTAAACCCAAGTGGGATGAATAAAAAGTTCTTGATTCCTCAGATGTTGTTGCCCATCGATTATAGAAATTATATTTTGATGGCACTCGATGCAAGAATGGTGCAAGAGCTAGTGTCGTATTAATCTCTCCTGAGGGAATACAAAAGACTTACTCTTATAGGCTGACTTGGAGTTG
Source organism: Wollemia nobilis (assembly GCA_028583015.1). Classification (NCBI taxonomy): domain Eukaryota; kingdom Viridiplantae; phylum Streptophyta; class Pinopsida; order Araucariales; family Araucariaceae; genus Wollemia; species Wollemia nobilis. Next base: position 48,570 of record JAQPPZ010001553.1, on the reverse strand, counting down.
TACAAATAATGTCGCAGAATATGAAGCATTGTACCTTGGATTGAAAAAGGCTAAGAAATTGGACATTGAACTACAGATTTTTGGTGACTCTAAGCTTATTTTTAATCAGGTTACCAATAAATGCATGTCAAAATAACATTATTTGAAATCTTATCACAATAGGGTCTGGGATTTATTGGAAGCCTTTACATCTTTGAATATCTAAGAAATTCCACGGGAACATAATAGCCATGCTGATATCTTAGCTTCACTTTGTGCAAATTATTCTCCTATTGAGCAGGTGGTCCAAAGATCCAAAATAGTCAGGGTGATTTATAGATCCTCAGTCCCAGATAAGAATCTATATTGGCAAGTGTTTGACAATGATGAACAAATAGTAAACTTTCTGCTCAAAGAGGCTATTGGCACAGATGCTAGGACACTAGCTGAGGAAGAGAATAAGAGAATGATTAAGTTAAAAAATAATCATATTCCTAGAGGTTTGATCTCATTAGAGAGTCTATTTGACCAAAATGATAGAGTCGACAAGCACAGGATCAAGGTAGATGCCAAAGAATGTAAAGATTTGTAGTTGGATCCAGGAAAGATCATCAAGATCGGGACTGATTGTATCTCAGAGGAGCTTGAGGACATTAAGAACCTATGCTATGAGTACCTCAACATTGTATATTGGAGCTATCAATATTTAAAAGGATACGATAAGAATGTAATTCAGCATACTATAAAGCTGCAAGAGGGATTCAAGACTTTCTAGAAAAACAACGTCCCGTCAATCCCAATATTGAAGTCCTCATGAAAGCTGAATTGTTGAAGATGCTCAAGGAAAAAATTATATACCCAATAAAGCATTTGACTTGGGTGGCAAACCTGGTTCCTGTACAAAATAAGAATGGAGATATACGATTGTGTGTTGATTTCTACAATCTCAACCAAGCGTCACTTAAAGATCATTGTCCTTTGCCCCAGATAGATCAAATTCTTCATGTGGTCGTTGGTGCTCAGAGATTATCACTATTAGATGGCTTCTTTGGGTATAATCAAATTTGGGTAAAAGATGAAGATCAATATAAAATAGCATTCACTACCAAGTGGGGCACATTTTCCTATCAGCGAATGCCCTTTGGGCTTTCAAATGTTGTTGCCACCTTTCAGAGAGCGATGGATGTCGCCTTCAGGGAGTTGTTAAATAAAATTATTGTAATATATCTTGACGATATGACCATGTTTTCACATTGCAAAAAAGATCATGTAGCTCACCTAAGGCAGGTGTTTGAGAAGTGTCGAGAATTTGGGATTTCTATAAATCCTAAGAAATCAATCTTTGTTGTTAAAGAAGGAAAGTTACTAGGTCATGTTATTTCGTAAGAAGGATTGGCGATAGATCCTGCAAGAGCTGAAACACTTATGAAATTACCATTGCTTGTTAACAATAAGGACCTTCAATATTTCTTCGGTTAAATAAACTTCATTTTCAAGTTCATTGCTAACTTTGCCCAATTTTTTAAGACTATGACTGAACTCTTGAAAAAGGGTGTCAAATTTAAATGGACTAAAGTCAGGAAGTGAGCCTTTCAATAAATCAAAGAGCGAATCACTCAAGCATCGATCTAATCAACCCTGATTATTCAAAATATTTCATCATCTATGCGGTATGTGAGCAGGAAAGCTATGCTGCTGTGTTGACACAAAAACAAGATGATGGTGAGGAGGATCCCATTGCTTTTTTAAGCCAAGTTATTGCACCACATCAGGAGAAGTACAATTTTATATAGAAACAGATTTATGCAGTAATGAAAGAGCTAAAGAAGTTTCAGCATTTTTTTTTTCATAGCAAGACTGTGGTTTATGTTATTCACCCTAATGTTTGGAACTACATAATTCAAGGTGAATTGGGTGATAAAAGGGCAGGATGGGTCTCAAAAATCCAAGAATATGACGTAGAGATCAGGCTGACAAAGTTGGTTCGTGGGTGTGCTCTATACTAGGAATTGGTCAAGAGTGTTGTTGCTGAGACATTAAATATGATTTGCGAAGAATACATTGATGAAATAAGTTGCGTAAATCACTCTGCAAGAAACAACAATTGGACAGAAGAATTTATTGATTATTTTACTTCTGGGAGATGTCCAACCCACCTTGATCCCTCACAACATCGAAGATTCAGGCTACAGGCGTTAAGGTACGTATTGCTACCTAATGGGCTATATCATAAAAATATTGACGATGCACTCCTCATGTGTGTAAAAGCTTCCAAAAAGGAGAATATTCTAGAAGAATTTCATTCTGGGCTATCTAGAGGCCATTACGTAGGCAAAGCTATGGCTTTGAAAACAATCTAAGCAGGTTACTATTGGCCTACCTTATTTGCCAATGCCCATAGAGTAAATCAGCAATGTGATAGCTATCAACGATATATAGGCAGAATCTAAAAATGAACTTTACCCTTGCATCCAATACGAGTAGAAGCGCCTTTTCAGAAGTGGGGTCTTAATTTTATTGGTGTTATAAATCCACACTCTTTCGTGGAACACAAGTATATCCTAACAACAACTGATTACTTCACCAGATGGTCGGAGGCTATACCCACTAAGAAAGTTGACCAAGCGACTGTTATCTCCTTTTTGGAGGGGCTCATAACCCAATTTGGTGTACTATATTTTCTAATCACTGACAATGGCACTCCCTTCATTGGGGCTGAGATCACCAAATTCACCTGCAAATATGGTATTTATTTGAAAACATCTTCTAATTATTACCCATAGGGGAATGGGTTGGCCGAGTCAACTAACAAAAATTTGCTACGAATATTGAAGAGGATGATGGGCAGTAACAAGAGAAGCTGGAACTTGTTAAATCATGCACTTTGGGCTTATCGCATTTTAGTAAAGAAATCCAGAAAAACATCTCCATATGCTTTGGTGTATGAAAAATAAGTTGTTCTCCCTACACATATTGAACTTCCCGTGCTTCAAACTTTGCAGATGTTCCAAGATGAGGATGGAAATTATGATCCCATGAGTGCAAGGTTGGCACAATTGCTACAATTAGAGGAGGATAGAGAGCAGGCCTACCAGATTTTTGCTAAGCACACCACAAATATGAGGAGGTGGTTTGGAAAGAAAACAATTGATAGGAGTTTTCAAGTGGGCAATTTGGTCCTAAAATGGAATGAGAAGTCCAAGCTAGGAAATCACCATAAGTTTGATGCTATATGGGAAGGACCATTTCGGATCTCTATGGTAAATTCTACTAATGCCTACCACCTTTGTGATATGGAGGGTTATGAGTTTCCCCTTTCGGTGAATGGCATTCATTTGAAGGCTTATGTTTCATGATTTTGATTTGATGAGGGTAATACCTTGTACATATGTAAATATCAATTTTGTCTTTTCAAATTGATGATATATATATATATATATAGATAGATATGTTAGGTGAGTTGGAGAGGAGAAGGCAATCCTCCAAAGGAGGTCCCAAGTTCAAATCTCCCCCTCCAAAAAGCAAATTGGGTATCCAAAATTCGATTGTTAATGTGGTGCGGGTGGGTTGGGGGCGCCCTGGTGCTTTGGCGGTGGAACCCCTTTTCCTGGTCTCGCCCGGCGGCTTCACAAGGGGTTTTTCATTTAATATACATATATATATATATTTTGTTTAAAAAAAAGAAGCAGAAGAGAAAAGGAAATTAAAATGGTTTTTGTCCAAGTACTCAAAAGGATGTGGAAAGGTGAGAGTTTTCGTTCGCCTGAAAAGGGATGTTTTTTTGTAAATAACATGTCTATTTCACGTTCACCCTAGGAAAGGGGTGAATGGGACGTTTGCCCATGTTTGGGGTGAACACTTTTTGATGACATTAGCAAAAATAAAAGGTATGAAAAAACATATTTTGTTGCTTTGTTTCCTTAAACCTGCTTTTACGGAATAAACGTGAGTTGCTTTAAGTTATAAAACAAAACAAAACAAAAAAAAGAGGGAAAAGCAAGGTTTTTTGAAAGAAAGTTTTATTTTAAGAAGACACGTGCCCATGATGTTTTCAAACACAGTCGCCTGAACTTAGAAATTCGATGTCTCCGCGCGAAAGTGAAATCGCCAGCAAGAAGGTTAGAGTGACAGGCACCCAAGGAATTTTTACCAAAGGAGAAAGCAGTTGTTTCGGAGGCACGTTGGGAAATTAATACGCCTCTGGGTAACGTGGCAATAATCGAAAGCAAAAGAGTACCATAGTTTTGTAATGTATTTAAAACGTGAAGGGCACCCCGAGTTTAAGTTTCCAAGATGACTGCAGATATTTTTGATTGGTTGGTGAATGGCTACATTGGCTTCCCCAACAAGATTCAAACGCTAGGGTACACGTTTCAATACAAATTTCACAACACACAAAGCACAATTTTCCAAGAGGATCCAGCAACGAATCGGAGAAAAACCATTTGGGCCTTGAAAATGGTGCTCGGATACCAGTTCAAGGATTATTCTCTCTTGAAAATCCTCAGCATTTAATTTCGCACTTACTGCAGCAGGTGTCAGGGGTGGCCTATAAAATTCAAGAGGTAAAAGGTTGAAATTTGTTATTCTTTCTTTTTTAATTTTTTTTTTTTTGCTTCGATGTGTCCTACATTTCAGTTGCAGAGAATTTTTCAAAAGCTTTTAGGAGCAGAGCATCGTAGTTATTTGTTAGATAAAATGGGTAGGTGAAGCAAAGAACCTAAAGACATCGTGAAATCTATAGAACCTAAGAAGGTAAAGAAAAGAGAGAGGAGCTTGAGGGCTAAAAAGGCTCAGAAGAATGATTATGTGGATTTGGATCCCTACGAAGATGACATGGCAGAAATTAGAGACTGTTTGATTACCCACAAAGGGATCGACAGGTTAAGGTAGGACATAGAGGCAGTAGTGAGTCAAGGTGTCTCATATAACAGTTGGCTCACAGTTTCTTATAATTCATAGATCTCGTGGTATTTTTGTTCGCCCATTCATCCGTACCCCGAGCCAATGCAACTAATTGCATAATTTTACGACCCATCCACCAAAGCTATGAGAAATGCTAGAAGAGATATTTTGTTCACCATCACTCCAGACAAAATCCAGGAGGCTTTTGCTTGTGGGTTGAATCCTCCAAGCTATGCAGTTCATAAGAAAATTCATACTAATGAACAGAAGGAAAGGTACGTCTCCACAGTAACCTTGCATCAATTTATGGAGACTCAGTTGGTCAAGGAGCCACAGATGGAATAGTTGCCGAATTTGCCCAAGCCTCTCTCTAAGTTTAAAAGTCAAGATATTTATCCTATGTTGTCCTGGGTTGCTGGGATGTCATCGGATGAGACATTGCATAAGTGGCAGGCAGCTATGGCTCAATGCAGCTACAAGGTGGATTTTTACTCTCCTACCGCCATGAGGCAGGTTGGAAATCCTATTTATTTTGATTTGGCTGACATCCTTTCCCAGAGAATTAATTATCAATTGGAAAAATTGCAAATCATGGAATCCAAATCATTTTGGCATACATCATTTCTGGTATGGTTCTTTTTCTTCCAAATGCAGCATCATTTTTCATTCATTAAAGTTTCACAAGTGGACGAGAAGAACGAGCCCTTGCCTGTATATATGTGGATGCAATTTTTGACGAATAAAGAGTCCGTTTACAGTTTTAATAGCTGGTTTTTAGGGCCAAAAATTGAGTTGCTCTATGATACCTATGATAGAGTGTCGCACGATTTAAAAGATATGATTATCGTAGAAGAAAAGGGTGACATCTTTTTGCTTACCGAGGGCATTGTTTTTCAGATTTTTGGGTATACAGGTAAGCCCTTTTTGTTACCATATTTTACCACAATGTATATATTTGCAATGGAGGTTGTGCACCCAATGGACTATGTGAATGATATATATGGCATTGGGCGCGGGAAGAAGACCACCTGCACTATGCCCTTTAGGTGTGGGAGCATAAAATTTTACCAAGTTGGGAAAAATCAGCTTTTGATAGTGGCACTTCAAGATTTGGGGTTGATAGAACTTTCGCAACGTTGGCGATACGATCCCTTGGGCAAATTTTTGGAATTTATAAAAGCTAAAACATTTCATTGTTGCCCTTGCCCTGATATTCAAAAGTGAAGAAATAATTTTGAAGGGCTAAACATGAACTGGCATGTAGAGAATATGTCCTCCCTCCCGCTGTGGCATGATTATTATGAGCAGGAAGTGGAGTATAATCCAGCTAAAAATACAATGCATATTCCTCCTCTGGGTTTGTTTGGAACTATTAAAGAATCTAAGCCTGAATGGAGTGAGGAGAAAATAATGAACTGGTGGATCATGTGCATTCATCGAAGGAAGCCGCACTCTCCTCATGGGTTGAATTTAGATGACCAATTTTTTGACGCTTATGATAAATTTGTAGAGTCATATCAACCCGTTGCTTTTGCCATCATTTTACCACAAAGTTTTCAACAATCCAAAAGTGGCGAAAGCGAATCAGGGCAGGAGAGCCCAACAATTGAAAAAGAGACCGAAGAGGAGGAAGAGCAATAATATGTTTTTCAAAGAAGATCTTAAAGGACAAAGCACCCTCAAAAGGAGGTGCCCATTCCCAAAAGTGGTGAAAGGCCCCGGACCAGTGTAGCTGCAACATCTACGATTACGGTGCCTATGGTTTTGGTTGCTATGTTTTCTACCATGCTAGATGTAAAATTTTTTGCGGTTGTGTGTGCACCGATTGTGAATCCTCTACCTGTTGGAGAACTCCTGACCTCATTCGCATAGATATTCCCAATGACTTAGCAAGAAGTAGAGGAATAGTCCTCAGTGGATTCCCATGTGGAAATTATGGATGAGGAAGAGGCTCCTATTGTTGAAGAGCGGGTATAACTGAGTAAGAAGATTAGGTAGTTGTACAACAACCAACACCTCCTCATCACACGGCATCCACACTTGAAGGTTCATTTTCCTCTCTTTCTTCTTCTTCTTCCTTTATGGAGAGGAAGTGGTTTCTAGTTCGGTCCCATATGTTACATTTTCCTCTCCTCCACTTTCTATTTCTCCATATTTCGATGTCCCTTCCACTTTTATCTCCATGATCTCCTCTTTCGCCCTCTCTTCTCGTGCTCCAGATATCACTATTGCTTCTTCTTCCATTCCCACTTCTTTGTCCTTCATTTTCTTTAGTTCTTATGCATCTGGGTCAAATCCTTTTTTGCGTCTTACCCCTTTAGTCATCACCACCTCCACTATCGAGGTTGTAATTACACATGCTCATCCCAGGGTTAGTGTAACTACAACAGCGCCCATGTCTACTACCCAATCCACCATTTCCCTTCCCTCCACTATTTTTATTTTTGTCCCCCCACTTTTTTTAGTAGCGTCTGCTTCTACTGGGCATAGTCACTCAAATATTTTGGTCCCTTTTACTTCATTTTTGGAGCTGTAGTCAGTTCCTAATATCCAAGTGGCCCGTAAATAGCTTGACATAGAGAAAATTAATCGAGCACACTTGAGTTCTTTGCAATGGTTGAAGAGCATGCACCACAAAGAAGCATCAACTCTAGCTCAGCCAGTGAATATGGTAGCTTTTGACCCTATTTCCAAGGAAGCTCACATCACAACGATCACTCCTTTGGTCCAGAAACCTCAAGGAGAATTGTTGTTGGGTGACCTCATTTTTGAAACAATTATAGAAGATCTTACACGGATTGATCCGATTGAGAAAATGGGTAACATGCAAGTTGATATGAGCTCAGTGTACCTACATGGTGAGCACTACAAGGAGAAGTATTTTGAGGGTTAGAACAAAATAATTGAGCTCAAAGATGCCTTGGCAAAAAGCAAAGCTACAGAATAAAAGACCACCACGAAGAATGAGTACTTGCACACACAGATCAAGGTACATCTAAAAGAGCATGATGTTGCTCAGATCAAGATGCATAATCTTCAGCAATAGGTTGAAGAACTCAAGAAGCAACTAGAGGAGAAAGTAGCGCCTATTGTAGAATTTTCGTATGACAGCGTTAAAGGCACCTGGATTTGCTCTGATTAGAATTTGGAAAAGTTAGCTATGCATGCTGTCAAGGTACTACATTATTTGTGGGAGGCACGAATTCAGATTTAGATGGAGCAGTAGTTAATCGACAACACCGAGGATATGCTTGTGCATTATATGGAAATGGTCATAAAAATCCAAGCTTTGTTGAACACCAATTTGTACATTCGTCCCCTTAGTGAGATGGATTATGCTTGGTCCCAAGCGCGAATCACTCTACGCAACTACTTCCAATGCATGGACCTTGCCAATGAGGGGCAATCCATCCTCAACGTTATTGATCACGAGCATAATGTCTCCATGTCCCATTTTGAGACTATCAATAAACTTGGTTTTCCAACCTTTATGGATGATTGGGGAGAACCACTTCCCTTGGATCAACTGGAGACGCTTTGGAAAATTTTTGTTGAGGATACTTTCAAAATTGATGCCTTGGAGGAACCTCTCATTAAAGCGCAAGTGTTGCCCTTGATGCAAAAATATACGCGCTTGGAGTTGTCGCTCTACGAGTTGGCTCAATGGGAAAAATGCCTCAGTCTGACGGATGTACATAATTTACTCTTTGTCTACGAGTCACTCAGTTTTTCGTCCTTATTCACCACTCATGCTTGGGTGGACGTCATTCGTGCTTATGAAGTTCTTACTAAAATGCTCCAATAACAATAGGAGCAAGAAGTGGTAGAGCACGCGATAGCAGCAAAGGCAATAGAAGAGGCGAAGAGAGCTAAAGTGCTCTGGGTGGCAGATGCGATCGAACAAGATGAGCGATCCAAGGAGGAGGTGTCTCAAAAAAATACAATTGTAGCAAAGGCAACAACATCTACAAAAATAGCCAGCAAAAGGGACTCTGCAGCCCAATGAATAAAGGCTTGGGATCACTTGCATCCATACGAGTTGGATACCCCATGAGTCATCAAAAAATGTTGGCTATTTTGCATTTTGTCACATTGGGGAATTTTGTTATGAAGTTTTGATGTTTTACTATGTATGGTGGCAGTTCTTTCAAATTTTGTGTTTTTCCATATATATGTGTGTCGTTCTATGTGTTTGCATTTGAAAAACTGACAAATCCTCTTTAAACTTCCTTTATAAAGTTTTGCTATATGTTGAATTCATTCAAAGAAGGAATATTTTGTTCAAATATTAAAATGAGGAAAGTCTATGTAATAATTTTTTGTGTAAAGTGTCGAACATTTACGTTCACCCCGAAGGAGGGGCGAACGCCCCAATCGCCCCTTGGAAAGGCAAGTAAAATTTCAAAATTTCAATACAAGCAAAGAACAAAGACATATTCGCGTTCGCCCTTTCTCTAGGGCGAATGCATCATTCGCCATTTCCTAAGGCGAACACGCCCCATGAAGGAGTAAAATAGGTGCATGCACGAGGACAATGGCAATTTAGGTTCGCCCTAGTCGAGGGGCGAACATCCCGTTCGCCCCTCCCATGGGTGAAAAACCTTGAACCTGAAGATGATGCACGTTCACCCTTTCTTTGGGGTAAATGTGTCGTTTTCCCTTTCCAAGGGTGAATGTATTCCAAGATCATGTGCATCAGGAAAATGGGGCAAAGCAAATTATGGGGCGAATGGGATTCTAGGGCGAAAGAGAATTATAGTCAAAGTTTTCAAAGATACCAAGATCATGGATATTAAGTTCTGGTGGTGCCAAGTAACTCACATTGTGAATCTTGAGGTAAGGAGAAGTTGAGCGAGAGAGAATGAACAAATATTTAAGTTTCCAAGGCATTGAGATGCTTCTAGAAAGTCAACAGTATTTTAATTATTGATGCATCGATGCCCCAAGCACTGATTTCATGGAAATTTCACCTCAAGAAGGATAAATTTTCAATATTTCCAAGGAGGGATTTCCTCATTTTTTTCCTTGATCCCTGGAAATTCTATCCTCTGATGTATTAAAGTAAAGAGGTGAAAACCTCTATAAATATTAATCAAATTTCCATTGTAGAGGGAGGAGGTTAGACACTTCGCGAGAAGACTCTTCAAGTTATCTACATTAATCTAAGACATTAGACTTCTAAATTTGCAAATGATCTTGTGTGTACTATGTACTTCTTTTTCACATTCGTCTTTCTTGTTCATTGTTAGATTTAAATTCTATGATTGGATTTAAATATTGCTAGTAAGAGAGTGAATGCTGGAGTGATTATCTTAAAAGTTATTTTTGCAAGATCACAAGTTTATTCTGCAGTTTTCCCTTTTAAAAATGCTATTATGTGCTTGGGTGTTTTCCTGCTATTAGTCTACCCCAAATCTTGTACTTTAGCCTGTGGCCATATTTCCCTTTCTTTCCATTATTTTCAATTTCTTTCCTTCATCTCTAGTCTTTTACCAGTATAGGATTTAGTTCGGGAACCAACCCTCTCTAGATATTGGCATGAAGGACATCTCTTTCCTTCTACCTTTCAATGTTGGCCATATCTAAGGCACATAAATGGAGTGTTTATTGATTAGGCAGATATTTGACCAACATATTTTATCTTAGATTAGGATTTAAGTATTTACTTTATGCAATGGAATAAATGCACAAGTATTATTAGAATGTGCAATGATACAAATGTGCATGTTGCCCACATGTACATGAATCCTTAAGAATATGAAGGTGAAAATTCATAGGAATATGGAAGGCCAAGAGTCATGTCTCATTATATATAGGCCTTCTTAAGTGATGACAAAGAGAGGATTTTTGAGTGCACAAGGTAGAGTAGTAGTAGATACAATGTAGAGCATATAAGCAATATGGAGTGTTTGAGATCTTCATTTCATAACAATGTACTATTTTTGTGAGATTTCATTAATGGCTAATTTATGAGTATTTTCTCAATTTTCTCATCATATTCTCGTGCTTAGTACATTGTCATTTTCATAAATTTAATATTGCATGCTCTTTTTATGCCTTATGGTAGTTATTTCATTAAATATAGAGCATCAATAGCTAATAGTGGTATCTGAGCCACAAGGAAGGTTGATAGGAGATAGGGAGATCCACAAGAAGATTGAGAGGAGATAGGAGATTTTATTTTCAAAATTTTTAAATTTTTATTTGGCTAGAGTATTTCCACATAGTTGTAGGAAAACTTGTGAAGACTAGGACTCATTATTGATTCCACTAGTTTGATAAATCAACTAGTGAAGTTCATTATCTTTAGATTTAAAGAATTTCCATTATCGTTTGCTAATACTTTTTTGCAAATAAGAGTTGATTCAAAGAAATTTGAGAAGATTTCTACAATAGCTAGGAAGAATATATTCTTTGGAATTGACCTAATACTTGAAGCAACAAGTTGAAGATTGAAGAATTTGGAGGCCTAAAGAAAAAGGTCCCATTACAGGATTTGCATATTGAAGATTCCAAGTAAAATATTGAGAAGAGAGGAAGAGGCCAAAGAAGCCACATTGAAGACTGCAAATCAAGGAGGAGGTCCAAGGAAGAAGGCCCTATTGCAAATTGAAGATAGAAGATTGAGGAGACTCACAAAAGAGATATCCATAGAATATTGAAGATTAAGGAAAACCAAGAAGGAGGTCCTCGAACAAATTTGAAGATTAAAGACTTCAGATTGAAGAAAGAATAAATAAAATCTAAAAGGAGGAGACCCAAGAGAAAGGTTTCATTGAAGAAATTCTAAATTTGGAATATTGAATATTGAAGATAAAGGACTAGAAAAAGTCCTATTGAAGATTTGAAAAGCTGTAAAATTTGAATATCCAAGAGAAGAGGTCTCAAGAAAGGTTGGAAGGAAAAAGAAGAAGAAGGCTAGAGAAGACCTATTGAAGAAGTTGAAGAAGAAATATTGGAGGATATTTGAAGAAATCCCATTGGAGAAGATTGCAAGAGGGAGAAGCACCTAAAAAGAAGAATTTGGGACAATTGTTGACATCCAACAAGAAGTCAAAAAGGAAGAAGGATTTGGCAATATGTTTACCAAATTTTGGAAGAGTTTTTTGAATATCTCAAGACATTCATGCTCTTGAGAAGAAGGCCAAAAAATAGGCCAATATTGAAGTTAGAATTCAACAAGGAGGTTTAAGGAGAAAGGATCTAGAAGAGACCATAAAATTTGAGAAATTTGAAGATTGCCATTGAAGGCTGATTTGCAAAAGAGAAGATTGTTGTTTTTACAACAAAATTGAAGAGTCACAGGACAACAAAATCAATGTGGCATAGAACTACAAGTTAGAGGATATTTGGGAAAATTTTGAAGATCCTTGAACAGCCAACTTGAAGGAAGGATTTATAGCAAAGAAAGTTGCAAATTGGAGGAATTTCCTACCAAATTTGAGAATGTTAAGGACATCATAATGAAGAAGAAATTGACTACATTAGAAGTTGAAAATTTTAGATTTTAGGACAACAAGATGAAAACAATTTGGGCAACACTAATAGTTGTAAATATTAGAGTCCAATAAAGTAAATTTGAAGGAGGATTGGAGCCACAAAAGTTAGATTTTTGAATAGCAAACTAAAAGCTAAAAAGCTAAAAATCTAAGGTAGTATTCAAGTAGAAAAGAGAGCTGCAAAATTGCAAAGTCTAGGGCAACAAAGCACAAGGAGTTGAAGCTACAAAAATTACAAATTTAGAACAACAAATAGGTGAATCAAATCACCAAGGAATCTTGCTACAAAGGAGACCTAAATAAGGTTTGAAAAATTGGTGTTATTTAAGTTTTATTATTCAAGTATTATTTAAGTCTTTAACACCATATTTGAGTATTAAAAGGAAAGGGCTCAAGTTTACATCTTCTAGGTTTGAAGAATAATTATTTACATTGGTGCTATAAAGGTTATTATAATAATTTAACTCAGTTAATTTTGAGATTAAAATAGCACCACATTAGAGCCATTAAAGTTAGCAAAATAGATCTCTAAATATTTGAAGAAAACAAGCTTATACTGAGAGGGGGGTGAACAGTATAAGACCACTTTTTACTTTTCCTTTATACTTCAAAACAGTAAAGCAACATATCCAAAGCAATATCAAAACAATGCACAAGATCATCCACAAAGTGACACAACAATTTCAACGTGGTTCATCCACAAAACTTTTCTCTAAAAGTTATCTCAAAGTTCTTTGGGAAACCTTCCCAATTACAATGTTTATGAGCCTCGGATCAAAGGATATACCTTCCCCCAATCTAAATTTATGAGCCTCTGCTCAAAGGAGATACCTTCCCCTACCTCTGCTCTCTCGGTCGGTGATCCTCTAGAAGACCTCTGCCTTCGCTGCCCTTAGCAAATGGAACCCTATCCACAGAAGACACCTGTCTTCCCTACTCTGGCTGGAGACCTCTATCCTCAACTCTATCACCTCAAAGCTAGTCCTTGAATTTGCACTAAACACAGTCCTTTGGTCTAGCACAAATGTCCTCGTCCTCTGTCTTTGATCTGCACCAAACACAGTCCTTCGGTCTGGCATAAATTTGTCCTTAGGTTCTTCTCATAGAACCAATGCACCTCTATCCTCAAGTTCTCTGATAGAACTATCAAACTCAGCTTCACAAGTCCTCTGCTAGGACCTATCCAAATCTGCTCACAAGTCCCCAATGGAACCTATCCAAAACCTGCTCACAAGTTCATCAAGAAAACTTGCTTGGCATGAACCCACAAAGAGAATTGTTAGAGACCCAATGTGATTCATCGACCTCATAGAAGCATAAAGAGAATTTTTAGAGACTCAATATGTTCTATACTTAACTCCCAATCTCAATATCAACTCAATCTCAATCTCAACAGAATAAGATAGATGTAGTATGCTTTTCTCAAGAACATGAAACACAACCAACAATTGCCAACCAAGCAATATGTCATATAACAATGATACTCATGTTCTTTCCAACAACCAATAGCTTTTTCTCAACCAATTAGGACTTCAACAACAATGCTCAAATACAAGGTTTAACCAACATCATTCAACTCAACATTAACCTTGAAGCATTCAACCAATCATCACAAGAAAAGGAAACAAGTAGAAATCATTTTCCCTCCAAATATATTTGAACAAAATAGCCACCAACACAATATCACCAAATGCAAAGAATAACTTGTTCAAATCAACTCAATGGAGTAAGCCCAATATCATGTATCAAGTAAAAGCAATAACTTGATCAACCAACCTCTATGGAAGCAACTCAACCATCACTATCAAAACAGCCATCTAAGGGTTTCATCATCTCAATGCAAGTAACAAGACTTACAAACATAAACCCTAGTGCACAATGCTTCCACTACCCCAAACCAGAAATATGCATTCACCAAAACTCTCATCAATGATAACAATGCATAAGTAGTCTTCAACAAACCAGAAACTAGGACTTATACCCAACCAAAGGAAACCTTGTTGAATACCTTTTCACTCCAATCTTATTTTAGGAAAACATACACCAATCATACTCATAAGAAGAATGTGCCCATACCTTATTGAAGTGAAGGAACCCCTTTGGAAATCTGCCACCATCACAAAATTCTTTTGCCAATCTTCACAAGGGTTAGTAGATCACAAAATAATCAACATTACTCCACTTTTCAATAATCATTACCAAAGCCTTTAATTGCACAACTTCCTTATCTCTCCTAAAACCACTTGTACCATAAAATAAAATAAATCACTACAATCTTCAAGCGCTCAACTTTCAACATCAATTATTAAATAACATACCTCTTATCTATCTTGTCCACCAAAAGGGAAACTCCAGAGATTCGATCATGGAACTTATGTTCCTTTAATGTCTTACCTCCAAATCAAACCACCAAGTCAGCTGCACTCCCATGTGAAGCTTATGCTCCCGCTGTTTGATTTAACCCCTTCGTATCACGAAGATCCAAGCAAAACAAATGGTGGAACTCTTACTCGAAAAAATATCGATCACGGGAGTTGAACCGTGGTATTCTCCAGGTAAGCCCTAACACGTTTCTCACTTTTGTCTATGCTATCTGATGGATAATATCAGTTATCAAAGACATAAGTCTTCTTTATTTCGTATGAAATCTTTTGATATGCAGACCTTACTATTTTCGGAGATACTACTTCGAGCCCTGCACCTTATCTACGTTTTCAAATATTTGCTCCAAAATTTAGACCTCCGTCGTATTCCAAATTTCTCTACCAAACTTTGTGCCTTCCAAAATTTTCGTGTCGTTGTTCGCTAACTGCTCCGTTGAACACGCTGGAGTTTATGTCTTTATTATAGTGCGCTCGAAGGTCGCATTATCCAAACCTTTACCTCCTTCGCTGGCACTGGAACTTCAAAGACGAAATCAAGAAATGCTCGTCGATAAATATCAAAGACATTCCTTCAATCGGTCACGGTTGCGCACTGCTTGCTGCGGATCCAACACCTACGAAACTCTGGCTTTCAAACGACGATTTGGCTCCCTATCCTTCGTTCCTCCTTGCTGCGGTTTCCAGGTTAATCTGTGGGTCAATAGGCTCGAATGCTCATTCATCTCATGATGTTCGAATCACCACTGCTGCCCTTCCGTGACGTCGCCTCCGTCCCACTCTAACTCTCGTAGAGATTTCTCCTTCGCCGTCAATGCTTGCGCAATCTTCTGCCTCCACTCTTTGTTCTGCCACGCCGTCTCTTCTTATGAAATCGAAGGATTCTCAATCAAAGCGCATTCACCTTGAGATAAAATTTGGCCTTGTTTTTATATGCACTAAGATGCACTTTTAACACGTCGGCAAATTTAATTTAATTTAAAATTTTAATTTAAATTTTAAATAAATAAAATTTAAACTAAATATTTAAAATTAAATATCTTCATCACCGGAGCACCTTTTTCAATGAAAGGAAGATCCAACTTGGGTTTTAAGAAAAACCCATTTCAAATCTATTGTCCATGGTTTTAAATAAAACCTTTTATTTTGACTGCCTTGGTTTTCACAAAAACCCTTCCGCTTCTTGACATCAATGACAACATCAACACTTGAGCAAAGGCAATGTACCCAAGATACCCAAAATTGCCAACAATCTCCCCCTTTGTCATTGATGGCAAACCTTTACTAAAAACACATCTTCTAGAGCCAAAACTGAAACCCACAACTGAGAATCTACCTTTGAATTTTTGCTCCCCCTGACTTGAAGCTTTCCTCTTCACTTGAAGCTCTCCCCCTTACTCATATCTCTCCCCCTTTGTCATCAATGGCAAAGGGCCACCTTTGGGGCTCGAGACTAAGAATGAGCATCTTAGCTTAGTCCCTCCCCCACCTCCTATTGAGGTGATTAATTATGGGGTGGGAGTAAAACTCCCATTAGGCACTGATCATCATCAGCGTCTATAACTTCCTTGTCGCGCCTTCTCTTGAACTCTTTGTCCGTATTCTTGTTCTTGTCATTGTTCAGATCCTTGGACCTGATCATGCCACTGTTCCTGTTCCTGTATCCTGGAATTTCAACTCTACACCTGTCTGACTGTGTGACCTTCATTGTTGCACTTATAACAAGTAACAATGTTATTTCTTTTAGGCATACCTGTTCTTTGAATCCACAAGTTCTGACCAAACCTGTTTATTGCAAGACAAATAACAGTGTCTCTAAATATTAGTGTCTATTTAGTGTCTTAAAAAAATACTTGTCTTAAAAAAATATTTAGAAGTTAAAGTACTTAAAGTAAAGTACTTTAGAAGTTAAAAAAATTTTAGAAGTTAAAAATTTTTAGAAGTTAAAAATTTTTTAGAAGTTAAAAATTTTTAGAAGTTAAAAATTTTTAGAAGTTAAAAGTTAAAAATTTTTTAGAAGTTAAAAATTTTTAGAAGTTAAAAATTTTTTTAGAAGTTAAAAATTTTTAGAAGTTAAAAATTTTTTAGAAGTTAAAATTTTTTAAAAAATCACTGGCTGCTTCGAATGTTAAATGCAATATAAAAAACTGAAATAAACTGAAAAAACTTATAAAACTGAAATATACATGCATTCGAAAATAGACACACAAATTTTCATTACAAAGAACGAAAATTGAAAATTCTCATTGTTCACCAAAACCGGTTTCGAGGCGTTTCAATCTCTAAATATTAGTGTCTCGAAGGTGAAAAAGGAGGCATCTTAGGTATCATCAAACCTGCACATTTCAAACAACATAAAGCAAATTAGATATTACTTAAAGGAGTTATAAAGGAAGAAAGCATTAGTTTAAAAAGAATGCTTTAGACTCATCAAAGTGTGGATTTTTTTAATAACTATTGAGCAAAAGGAGATTCAATAGTAAAAAAGGGTAACACTAATTTCTAACATTTAAAGCACCAAGAGGTGTGCCAAGTATTGAAAATTCTTTGGTGAAGGTAATATTAACAAAGATATGGAAATAATTCCCATAAGCAATGCCATGATTTTGAAGAATATGGCCACTTGCACCAAGGAAGGCAACGTAGAGCGTTGAGTAATAGTCATTATTCGACCAACATAAAGCATTGGAAATAGTCACAGATTGCAAGGTTGAGCCACCAAGGTTGCACCACTAGTGTGAGGAGAAGAAGCATAGTCTCACTGCCAACATTAGCATCACAGATCGTGATATATGAACAGTCAACATCTAAGAGCGAGCATTGGAAAACAAGTGCCACTAGCACCACCATAACACCACAAAAAATTCAAAAAGCTACTACCATGAAGAAAGTGCCACCAAACCTAAAGTGATCTCCATTACAAAGGAATCATCCATGTAGAAACTACCATAGGAGGAGAGAGTTGGAGAAGTAACAGTTGAAAGAACCTCAATGAACGTTGGTAAGCACAAAGAAATTTCAAAGTGATTGAAGGCCAAGAAACAAGAACCAAAATTAGGGCATATAAGGTGAATGACAAGGAAGGATAAATGTTAAGAAGTCATCCACAATATAGGGAAAGTTACATATTCCATTGGAGGATGTTACATATTCCATTGAAGGATGTTACATATTCCATTGAGGAGAGCTACGTTCCATTTGTAACATTAAAGAAGTCATAATACATTCATAACCACAAAGTATAATTCTCTTGGCAAGCGTTAAGCAAGAAAAGTTGGGTAGAGCACCACAGGAGATGTTAAAAGGAAGTGTAAAGATCTCTAGTGCCACTTCGCACTTGATACTCAGAATATGGGTTATAATTAAAGGAAGACAGAACATCTAAAGGGCACTTATTTAGTTTATGAGCTGAAAATATCCTGAGAACAGTGAAGGGAGCACGTGGAAATCAGATTTGAGCACCTTGGATAAGTTGGAAAGCATAGAGGAGAGTCAAACCTCAAGAGACCGCATTGAATGAGCAAAGAGATGCATTGATTGCAGGAAGATAAAAAACCTATTTGAGCGCAGGTTGTAGAGTTAATGCAAGTCAAATTTTGCGCATTGCATATACAAGAAGGTAAGAATTATTCAGTTCATAACCTTTGCAAAGTTTAAAGGAGATATAAAGCATTTTTAAAGGATAAAATTAAGTTTTTATACTTAAGGTTATCTGAGTAATATAAGAAATAAGGTGATAAATTATAACCTTAGATAAAGTATTGAATACCTTAGAAGATATTTGAAGAGAGAAACAATGAAATTAATATATTCAATTCATATTGCATTAAAATATTTGCAAATTACTAAACTTGGAGATATAAGGTTTTCCACATTGAAATTGAAATTGAAATTGCAAATACATTAGTTTTCTAAATTTCCAATTAGGAAGTTATAAGAGTTCAACACCAAATTTAAAGCTTTTATTAGAAATTATATTATTCTACCCAGGTGTTGTAGGTGAGTTGGAGAGGAGAGGGCAATCCTCCAAGGGAGGTCCCAAGTTCAAATCTCCACCCTACCAAAAAGCTGAATTGGGTATCTAATATCCAATTGATAATGTTGGTGCGAGGCAAGGGTCGGGTGTGACCCCCGAGTGACTTTGATGGTGTAGTACCCCCCTATTCGTGGTCTCTCAGACCAAGGTGGCTCCGCAAGGGGTTTTTCGCTTAAAAAAAAAAGAAGAAATTATATTATTCTTGAAAAGTTGGAAACTACATTGAAATTAGTCTCTTACTCAAATTAATGAGACATAAGGAATTCAACTATAGAGCCTTGAAGATAGAGAATTATATCAATTGAAAGTGCATCAAAACTATCTTTAGCTTTCTATAAGGAGAAATAAAGTACTTGTCTTAAAAAAATAGGAGTTGAACATTATATTGAAATTGTCATTAAAACATTAGGGAGACAAAAGGGATTCAACTCAAAGGAAAACTTAGAAATCTAAGTCTACTATAAAAGCCATATTCAAAACATTTGGGAGAGACAAGGTATTCTACAAAACTTGAAGAATTGAAAATATCTTATCAAAATTGATCTTTTACATTCAAAATACTAGGGAGTTAAAAGGAAGACTACTTACAGATTTGAAAAATAAAACCTTTGTCAATACCATTGATTGAACATTAAAAATTTCAGGGTATCCTACAAATTTGAGAATTAAAAATAGTTCATTAAGTTTGATCTCTAAACTAGGGACTCATAAGGTAGATAACTTCAAAGGCTTTGAAAGATAAAATATTATTTATATATAATATTAGGGAGCTATAAGGAATTACACTTCAAAGATTAAATTAGAAGAACCATGGATGAAATAGTGATATATGCATTCAATAATGAAGAAATATTTCATGAATTAAAATTTTATTCACAAAACTTAATAGATTCTGTTGATAAATACACATATTTGTCTACTAGTAAAAAGTAAAGATTCACTTTGTTTCTTAAGGAAGCAAAAGAAGGAAATTTTATGACATTAATTGGTTATCTTCATGAAGTACTTTTTAGAGCTTGGTGGAATACTCAAAATATAGTTATATTTA
Organism: Wollemia nobilis; assembly: GCA_028583015.1. Lineage (NCBI taxonomy): Eukaryota > Viridiplantae > Streptophyta > Pinopsida > Araucariales > Araucariaceae > Wollemia > Wollemia nobilis. The sequence continues at coordinate 28,722 of JAQPPZ010001553.1, read as the reverse complement.
CATTAAAAGAATGTTTGATGATATATCTATCATTAATTGTTTTTTAATTCTTTCAAAATATGAAACAAAATGAACATACTATCAACGAAATACTAAATCTTGACCAATACTATTGTGATGATATACTAACTCATCATGATGAAGATATCACTAGAAAAAATGCAAAAACAAAGAAGAAAGAAGAATAAGCATGACAAAAAAGAAAGATGAAGATGAAAGAAAATACTTTCAAGCTGAATACAGATCAAAGTGAACCAAAGGAACAAAATGAAGATACTAATTATTTACTTGATTAGGATACAGACAGGGAACAAAATAAAGAAAATAGAAAAGAAGAGGTCAAGTTCCAAAACCAAGATGAAGACCCATATTGAAGACTAAAGCCTTCAATACCCAATTAATGTAATATAAGGGGGTGTTGGAATATATTACATTATTTGGTATATGCTAATGTACCATCATGGGTACATGTTTAAATTAGTAGTTTGTCTTAGATTAGCATTTAAGTATTTACTTTATGCAATGGAATAAATGTACAAGTACTATTATAATCTGCAATGATGTAAATGTGTATGTTGTCCACATGTACATGAGTCCTTAAGAATAGGAAGATGAAGATTCACAGGACTACGGAAGGCCAAGAGTCATGTATCATTATATATAGGCCTTCTTAAGTTATAGCAAAGAGAGAATTTTGGAGTGCACAAGGTAGAGTAGTAGTAGATACAATGTAGAGCATATAAGCAATATAGAGTGTTTGAGATCTCCATTTCATAACAATGTACTATTTCTGTGAGATTTTATTAATGGCTGATTTATGAGTATTTTCTCAAGCTTGTCATCATATTCTCATGCTTATTATATTACCACTTTCATATATTTAATATTGCATGCTCTTTTTATGCCTTATGGTAGTTATTTCATTAAATATATAGCATTAAAAGCTAACATTAAGCATGCTATTAGTAGTAGTTAGTGTTGTGACTATTTTGTGGGACCCAAGGTCAATAGGGTTTTTAAGACACTGTTTAGTTCTTTATTATATATTGGATTGTAATGAGATAAGAGGAGGAAAAACAATGTTTTTGTACTAGGAGTTATGAAGGAAATAACCGTCTCGAAGTGGCCTGTGATAGTGTAATATTTAAAGCAAATAATTCATGTTTCATTTCTCATTTTGGTGCATAATTTTTAATGTTAATTTATTATTGTAGGTATTTTTTTTGCATTTGGTATTGGAGTGCTTTCTAGGACCGTTTTGCATAACATCACACAACTAATTTATATCGTAGTAACAACCACATATCTGAAAAATAAACTCATTATGGTGCTTAAACAACATCTACAATAGATTAATATCCTTTTGAAAGATAGGGTGTAATGTTAGGCTATAGTTTCAAACTTCATAAAAGGTTCCTCATTATTGTATATTCTCCTTCATATTATATTTTTTTGAAAAAATGAAAAATATGTTATATTTACAGAAGTTGTATTACAAAGTAAAATGAGCTAGACATGCATCAAGGGAGAAATAAAATCCTCTTCCAATCCCTCCTGGCTCAAAAATTATCCATAAAATATTACCATACATAATGTAGATATTCATACACCTCAGCACTACCATAGTTGAATTCCAATTTATCCAATTTACCTGAATTTCGTAAACCATCCGTTTATCTTCATGTTGTGTGGCTTTGTGACCTAACTGTGATAAATTCATTAGACTAATTGTCTGCTCTTCCTGTTCTACTATCTGCTTGTATCACCTCCCACATCCCTTGGATTCTTTGGTACTTTATCAAATTTTCCATTTGAGAGTCCACATATTGCCCTTCCTCCAAATATTTTTCTCATTTTGCTAAATATTCTACCATCCTATTTCCCTCTCGCTTGATATGTGTAAGAAAAACATCTTGAAAAAACTATCATATCTTCTGAATTGCTTTGACCTTCCTTCTCTCTCCAATTCCCAGCACCTAAAAGGGACTTATCAAATCTAATATTCCATCCCATACCTGAGAGTCTGTCTCTATCCATAGATTATGTAACTATATATTTGTAGCTATCACTAATATTGACAATATCACATATCCTTTTGTTTCATTATTTGTTGCCTCCCCCATGCATTCTGCTCTCTAGTACACCTTTTCTCCTTTCTAGTTTTGCATGATAATGCCAAAACTAGATTTCTCTGGGTTTTTAGTAGAAGCCCCATCAGTGTTTTCCTTCACCCACTCTCTAGAAGGAGGTCTTCACTCTATGTTATTCGAGGGGATCTCACTTGTGTATCCATTCCTAAGTTTTTTTTCTATTACAGTTATTCCAAGGCTTAGTAGAATAATCCCTTCCTCCATTTTTATGTATGTTTCCTCTTGTAATTTTATAGATAGCATTTCTATTACCTTGCTCATAATCCTCTCTCATACTTTCTCCCTTGTTCTATGTTTTTATCTAAATATGCATGCATTTCATTCTAGCCAAACTGCCACCATATGAAGCTACGTCCTAGTTTCCATGCCATTTTAGTCTTAAAGTTGCATTGTTTCCATTTCTCATAAAAGCTTTTCTAGCTCTCAAAAACTTCCAAATGTTGTCTCATCTACCTCCACCAATTTATCCATATATATTTAGCAAAATAACACCCAAAAAAGAGGTGATTCAAGGTCTCCTCTACCTTTCCACACTAAACACGTTTGGAAGGCCCAAAGAAACCTCTCTTTCTCAAATTATTAAATGTCAAGTACTTTTTGTGGTTAATCAACCATGAGAAAATGTTAATTTTTGGCCATCCTTCCTTTTTCCAAACAAATGTCCATGGAAGTGGTGTTGGGGTAATCTCATATCCACAAACTACCTTATATTCCTCCTTTACCTTTTAAATTCTCAACTTACTTCCTTCCCATCCAAATGTATCCCTCTTAGAACCATCCTAAATTGGGTGTCTTTGGAGATGTCTCCATAGTTTTTTCATTAGTTCCTCTATCCCCCTCACTGGCCATTCTCGAGGATTTTTCCACTATAGTAAGTTTGGCACATGTTGATTCCATGATTTCATATAGTAAGAGGCTTTCCACCACTCTGCTTTTTGGATCTCTACTTTCCAACTCTCCATCTCTAGGAATGTCTAAATAATTGGTTGAGATTGATTCCATGAATCCTACCAAAATAAAGCATCCTTTCCACCCTCTAACTGCCAATATAGGTATGGCTTTATTAAATCCTGGCCTGCTAACATTTTCCTCCATACTGTACATCCCTCTCCTTTCACTTTGTGTCTTGGAATATTTTTCTCAGCCACTCCTGGGTAATATTTGGCTTGTAAGAGTCTACTCCATAAACCCCCGGTATTTGTAATCCATCTCCAATATAGCTTCCCAACTAGTACCTTGTTGTTGTGGGATGTTGATCTTATCCCCAATCCTCATTTTTTTGGTTGGCACATCTTCTTCCAACCCACTAGTGCTATTTTTTGTTCTTCCCTTGTACTTGACCATAAAAAATTTCTTGTTTGTTTGTCAATATCTTTTAGAATTATATTTGGAGCTTGAAGTATGGAAAATTTATAAATTGGGAGAGCTTGTAGCACAACTTTAATCATTGTAAGCCTTCCTCCCAAGCTTAGCCATTTGTGAGTCCAGTTGCTCAACTTAGCATGAAGTCTGTCCATCAACAATTTCCACTCCTTGCTTTTTATTTTATTTATAGATAAAGGTACTCCTAAAAACTATATGGGTAAAGGAATTTCCATGAATGTCAACAATTGTATAATTTTATCTCTCACCCTCTTTGTTGTATTGAAAAAAACAATTTAAGTTTTCTTATTCATTAAAAGTTTGCCCAGTAGCTTGAGTATACCTATCTAGAAATTATTTTATGTTTCTTGCTACTATGAGATTGGCTTTACTAATAAGAGCAGTATCATCCACAAACTGGAGGTGATTTATCTCAATTTGAGAACTTATTTTTAGACCCTTTAGCATCCTCTTTTGTCTCCATTTTTTTAATAGTCTCCCATGACCCTTTTCGTAAAGGATAAAAAGGTAATGGGAGAGAGGGTCCCCTTGCCTCAACCCCCTTTCTACTTTGAACATGGCAGAGGGACTGCCATTTACCAAAATTGAGAATGATGTAGTCTGTGTATGGGCTTTTACCCTATCTCTCCACCCCTTTGCACAGCCCATTTTTTCTAAAATATTTTGCAAAAAGGACTAGTCTACTCTATCATTGGCTTTAGAAAGATCTAATTTACTAAACATACCTATGTCCTTTTGTTTTTACATTGTGTGTATCACCTCCTGGACCACTACTATTCCATCTAGAATTTGTTTGCCTTCAACAAAACCACCTTGCTCACTTGAAATCAGATTTGGTAAAAAATGTTTTAACCTTTCTGCCATAAGCTTTGTTAATATCTTATATACTACATTAGATAGTGAAAAATGCCTACAATTATCAATTATCTCACTAGGTGGGCCCTTAGGAATCAAAGTAAAAAAATATGATTCAAGGCTTTTAACATTTGCTTACTCTATCTGATTTCCTCCAGTGTATTGCTTGACCCACAATTTCCCAAAAATTTTGATAAAATTCAATGGGAATCTGTATGGTCTTGGAGTCTTTCCTGTTTGCCTTTTTTGTATGACCTGCAAGGTTTCTTCCAAAGAAATTTCCTTCATTAATAATGTATTGTGTTCAAGCTTAACTAATTACAAAATTACCTCGAGTATCTTCTCTTGCCATATTGCATTCAAATTTTCATTGCTGCTAAAAGAGTAGGAAAGTACTGATTTGCTATAACGTTCATTTCACTTCCACTATTTTTTACCTAACCCATCATATCTGTAAGACCTGTAATTCTATTTTTTTGTCTCTTGGTTGTTGCTATCTCATGAAATAATTTTATGTTTTGGTCCCCTCATTTAACCATGTAAATTTGGACCTTTACCTCCAATAGATCTCTTCTTGTTCCTCCAAATATTCCTCTCCTAATATTTTTTGCCTCACGTTGCAACAGTTCTTCCTTAATAGTTCCTTGTCTTATCTCCTAAGCAATATTCTCCTTTTGATCCTTGATTTCATTATTTTGGATTTTAGTTATTTCCTTCTTTTGTTTACTCCACTCCTTTAGTTAGGTCCTTACATATTTCAGTTGTTTGTGGAGTTTGAATTGGGTTGTCCCAAATCTTGGTTTCCCTAATTTCCACCATTCCTTTATGCGGTCCCCCAACTCCTCATCTCTCAGCCACCATAGCTCAAATTTAAAAGTTCTTGCAACTTTATGATTATCTTCTTCTATGGTTAGGCTTACTGGAAAATGATCTAAAGAAAGCCTATCCATGACCCTCACTTGATGCTTGGTATGCAAATATAATTCCTCCCCCATGAAGAAACGATCCAAGCAAGATTTGACGATCTTCCCTATTGGGAAAAAATATTTGTTAGTTTTCTACCTTCAGACTTATTACCTCATTTAATTTTTCAACTCGGGGTAGCTCGTAGACTTGTGAGCAACCTTGCACAATATATGCTTGTAATTCCCTCCAATGAGGTGAGTCCCTCAGATTTATGGTTTGGGGGTATTGGTGTTTCGTTGGAGTTCTGATTTAATTTCTAAGCCATTAATCTATCCTACACTATCAAAGACATGACTAATTTATATTCAAAAACTGAAACTACGCATTTTTTGGAAATTAGAAAAAATAGGAGAAATAACATAAATTCAATTTAAGCTACAGGAAATAAAACAAAATTTAAAAGATAGAAAGTTTGGGGAAGGGTAAGGGAAGAACACTATTGAGAGTGGACCCACACTTCCAGTAGGTTCTGTCTACATTGATCATTCACTGGACGCTAGTTGATTTAATCAAAAATGACTCAGAAATATTTTATTGAAATTTTAGCAGGATAAGTACAGGAGAAATCCGGGATCATGTTTTCAAGGGTGGCCTGCATATTTATAAGATATGCGGCCATCCCTATTACAAATTGGAAAAAAATCACATGTTTGATTCTATTTTACAACAGTATGCATGAATAAAGGAAATCGGGTAAAATATCAAGCTTTTTAGACTATTTTAGCATATTTTATTTTATCATAATACGTTTGATATTTGCTTTACTCGATTTACATATATCTTTTACATAACAACTAAAAAATAGATAGCTAATCATCTTTGACATTGTTCCTGGTCCAAATTCAACATTGAGACTCCATCTGCATCTTTTGCTAAAATTGTGTTCTATTTTACCGATAACATAGTCATGCTAGAATTCGGCTTTAATGGGAATCAGACGCATTATTTGTAGAAGTCGGGAAGCAGGCGCCTGTTATGGATGCTCCACAACATACCCCAAAATCGGGGACCCACTTTTTGCTTTGATTTTGAAAGGAAGTCTTGGTTTGATTAATAGTTTATAGAGGTCCTCCGCAAATATCATATGGGATTCTTGATCGATGTTCTTCACATGTAAATCGTAGTGTTCGATTGATTTTCCCAAGTCATTGTCTCGCGATGATAGTGATGATTTGAGGCAGTTTGGTCCTTCAAATCCATGCTTGCATTTGTTGTAGTTCACATTTTTGGGAGTTTTGATTGTCCTTGAGTTGCAATGCGAATGTCAAGGTCCTTGCTTGTGTTATGCTTTCGTGAGTCATTTTGGTGTGCTTTCCTATTTTGGGCTTGTCATGGATGTTTGGTTTTCAAGTGTGGGTTCAATGCGGCCTTCTTAGCCTTAGCCATTCGGAGTTATAGTAATGTAAATATTACAAGCTTTTTGTGTGTTTCAATTTATAAAAGTAAAAAAAAATTAATTAATTAATTAATTTAAAACATTTAAATTGATTAAATAATAAAATAAAAAAGAATAAGTTTATATATATTCCATATATATAAATTTAAGATTTAAAGTAAAAAAATAATAAATAAAAAATAAATAAAATTTAGCTATGTATACATATTTATATTTCTATTTATATAAATATAATATATAAAACAAAAAGATAATAAAAATTTAATAAAGATAATTTCAAAATAAAAAATATATATTTATATGTATACTTAAGTATACTTATGAATATAAATTATAATTAATAAAAAATTATAAATAAAAATAAAAAATAAAAAATAATAATAATAAAATATTTTGTTCTAACACATATATATATATAGATACTTCTATATATTTATATTAAAATAAAAGACAACAAAAAAAAACATATAAAAATAAATAAAATTTTTATATAGTTATATTTATATAAATATAACCTATATATAAATAATAAAAAATAAATAAAATTTAATAAAATGAATCAATAAATAAAAAATAAACAAAATTAGGTTATATATAAGATTATATTATATATATATATATATATATGTATAATCTTTACTATATATATATATATATAATATAATCTTTAATAAACAACCACGAATATATGGATATTGCCATTAACGATTTCTTGTTTGTGTTTGTATGAAGAAACGACTGCCACGTAGATGGGTCAGAAGGCGACACCGGAGCAAGGTGGGTGGAGCAGATTTCGTCCACAGGAACGCAGTTTGGTCTTAATTAGTAGCGCAGTGTGCCGAAACTCAAAGGAAATCTCGGGTGAGTAGATTGATACAATATGGATTTGCTTTCACCACTGACAGAACAGTGCACTGACGCAGAGAACATTAATGGCATCCATGAAAGATAAGGCCACGTAGTAAGGCAATAAATGAACCAGCGGTGACAGCGAAGGAACCGTGTAGCGGGTCAACGACGTAGAGGTGCTCGACGGAGTGCATCAGTTCATTGACGCTGCTACCGGCTGACATGGAGACATCGCTGGCGATTCTAACATACAGTGGGCCCGACACGACGCAAGGATGACAACGTGGACACCAAAATTGCATGGGTTCAAAATTATAGGCGGACATGACCTTCGATAGTGAGGAATGATGAGCATTGTGAGGTGGACACACATTCGGCGAATGCTCGACGGATATGGTGGACTATCTCACCAAGTTTTGTGGCAGGCGAAATTCAGTTTACAGAGGAATTACAGCGATGCACACCGGGTATTTGCGACGGTGACCAAATACAGCGCCATCGATGCGCCATCGACGCAGAATGTGATGTGGAATGTCGAATCGCAATACATGGAGCGTATGTGCAGTGGGGAAAACGATGACAGAGAAGTCATCAGCGTGATGACAAGGGAATGGGTCCCGGTCAGCACCAAGGAAGATAAATATCCAGGCTTGGCAGATAACATGTACGCCGGTAACACAGAGAGGGCCCAGATTATTGTCATTGCAAAGTATTCGCGACAACAAACTAGATTATGGAGATCCCGACGCAGCCGAGGAAGGTTTATAAAATTAAAATTAAATTTATTCATTTGAATGAATGTTTGAGATTAGATCAAATATTGAAGTGACCCTAAGGTTGAAAAGTCACATGATAGCACCACGCGGTTGGTGTTCATTTAATAGAATATGTGCCATATGAAGCCTTATGCAATAATGCCCAATTAGAGAATGTGTTTCGAAGCGAAAGGTGGGAATAATATGTTGTTAAGATCGAGGTTTTGTGTGCTAAGTATTATTTTCAATAAAAGTCGCCATTGCCAAACAATAATTTGCACTTAAGGACTGATGAAAACGGTTATGTAGCCAAGTGAGGAAAAGAAAGCGTAACGCCTGAAAATGCATGCAACCAAATGAGGCCAAAACAGCGAAGGTATTTTGAAAGCAAAAGGCCAAAGGGCAGAAAAACGAAACGGAATAGATGAAACAACGTTTGGGGAAGCCAAATGAAGCATTCGAATGTGAAACGAAAGGACAGTAGAAACTTTTTTAAATACGTCGTCAAAAGAAGGAAGAGGGGCTGGACCTTTGGAAGGCCACATGTTGCCGGAATGTAACATTAAAAGTCTTTTCAAAATTTTGAATTTTGTTTGTCAAAATAGGAGGAGAAAATTTTCTGCATGCTGGATTTTCATTGTCTTATTTTTCTGTTTTCAGATTTCGAATTTATAGATAATGTTAATGTCATTTTTTTTGGGTTGCATTAGGCGAATATTTGGGATCTGAAATTTATGTTTGTACCTTAGGAGCTAGCACCTGTTTTATTTCGATTGTGTGAATGCAAGTTGGAATATAATAGGTTGCATGTAAGAGTTTCTCACAACTTCGGTTTTGCAGGACGGGGTGCCATAAAACTGGAAATGCTTTGCATATGTCTGTTTTCAGCATTTAAATTTATTTTTAGATTTTATTTTCTGTTTTCGAAATTTTTATTTTGCATTTTTTTTAAACTTCAGGCATTAAAATAAAAATCTATCATAAAATGGTTGTGAATAATTATATGGTTGTGAATAATGATGTAAAATATATCATACGCAATAGATTCGGACTCATTCCGAGATCATTTTGATTTTATATTAATTTTTGAAAATGACTGTTTGATGCAGATTTTTATAATTTCGAAAATTCATATTTTTTTTTTATTTTGAAGCCAAATCAGATTTTTTCAGCTTCATACGTTATTTGCAAGTATAAGATGATCTTACCTTCATGAAAATATCAATTTCATTGAAGGGGGTCAATTTTATGTTGTTTCATAAGTGATCATTTCCGGAGCAATAAACGCATTTCTCTTCATGAAAATTCCAATTTCATTAAAGAGAGGTGATTTTATATGTTACATTAAAAGGCTATTGTTTTAACACATTAAATTAGTATTCTTTATGAAAATTATTTCATTAAATAAAGATAGTTAAATGACATTTTAAAGCTTATATTTCAAGGCTATAAATTATTATCTCTTTGTGAAAATTGATTTCACAAAGAGGAATAATTTATTATTCATATCAAAGGCTATCTTTATCTTCATGATAAGAAGCTACATTTAAGGAGCCTATTCATCATTTGGGATTCACATTCATAGATAGATTTTAATCTTTACTTTCATGTTTAAAGAAGGATTTAATGCAAGTTAAAGTTCGATTAAAACCCACTTAATAAGGAAGATAAAATCTACCTTAAAATCCTCAAGATAAAAAGAACTAAGGCATTACATCGTGGTCATATGAGGGCCAATTCACATTTATTTTTATTTTGGTTTCATGAACAATCATTAAAGTAGCATGGTAAAATAAACCAACACATGCCCCTTGTTTACAGTTACTTGCAATCACTAAGGTGTTCCTAGCATTGAATTGATACATCTTTATTGAGATTACTAATACACATATGCAAATGCTAATATAGCGGAGACCTTGGAGAAGTCATTTATTTAACTTCTTTGCAAGAGAGGGTTTGGGATTCAAACCCTAAGGGAGAGTGCAATTTCACAATTGGGTGAAATTTACACTCAACAGCGCCAAGACGGGAGTCAGGTGCCTAACGAGAATCAAGCGCCTGATAGTCAAGTGCTAAATGGGAATTGGGCACCCATCAGTCAAGCACCAAATGGGAGTTGAGCACTTCAAAGGGAATCGAGCGCCTGACTTAGCACTTCACACCGATGTACTACAAATGTTTTACCTTCATGAAATTGAAAGTGCTAGGTTCGAGTGGGACCTCGATGTAAACATGCTAAAACACAACAAATTCTATGAAATCTACACAAAAATGCACTCAGAAACAAATATTAAATATCATGCAAAATAAATTGTTAAACATATATAAAATTCTCATAAAACATATATATCTACAAAAATAAGTGTCACAGTTCATAGGGAAAGTAGTACAAAAAATGAGCATTTTCAAGGCTCATCATCCCCCCATGCTTAAGGGTTGGCACGTCCCTGTGCCACTTTATATTGGTAATTACCAGTTTCATTTACAACCTTCCAATAAGCCCTGATTGTTTCTTTCCTCTTCTTTGTAGCGGCCTTAGTTTTTTCCTTATCTCTGGGATTTCACCCTTTTGGTACTTTGGGAGTGGTTGCCTCCTATTTTTGTTGTCTCTGGTGCTTGCTACACCGAACTAGCTGACTTGGACCTGCTCTTTTCTTTGGTTGTTCCCTTGTCCAGGCTACCTTACCTTTCTCAATTTTTAAATAGTAACCAGTAAAACTGGTGGCATCCTTCTGGAATGCGGGCTCAACCATCTTCCAGTATTCATGGTGAAGGGGTAAATGTTCTCCCATTGGTACTGTAGATTCATCTCCAAACGGGATGTTGGACTTCTCAGCAACCTTGGTTGTGGGCAAATCGGCCCCTGTTGGGTCGAGTTTAGCATTATCCTTAAACTCTGTTTCTTCCATCGGAGGGGTTTTGTTGCTTGTTGCTTGATCTGCAGGTGGTACAGGACCTAAAAATCCCATCTTCATGAAATATTCCTTCATTTTAGAAGGATATTTACCATCAGATCCATACAGGCCCCATAACTGATGAGGTTGGGCAAATGGAATTTTCTTGGGAGGCTTCTTGGCCTTCTTTTTGGCCTCTTTTTTAGATTCCTTGAGTGCCTTCTTAGAAGCCTTTTTCCAGTTCTTTTTGTCTACTTTTATATCTTCCTTAAGCTTTTCAAATTTCTCTTTTTGTGCAACAAACAATTTCTTTGATGCCTCCCATTCCTCATCGAAATTCATGCTCGATTCCTCATCAAAATTCATGCCCGATTCTTCATCGAAATTCATGTTTGATTCCTTATCATAATTCATGCCCAATTCCTTTAATTGTGTAGTTCTTGCTCTGGTTCTGGGTCTTCATTGAGATTCCCTTACAACCTTTCTCTTTGATCTCAGCTTTTTGGGTTGTCTTTCAGGGTATGTTGGTGTTGTTGTTGCTTCCTATTTTTTAGCAGATATAGGTTGTTGAGTCTCCTCTACCTGTCCTGAAGGTATGGGCTCAGGTGACTTCTCAGTTTCTTTTTGTGTAGCAAATTGCTGCTCTGCTAGAATTACCTTTTCCTCCTGAGGTTGTTCAGCCCCTGCATCCGCTTGAGAATGTTCTAGCTCAACCCCTGTATCCTGGTTAGGTTTCTGATCTACCGAATGGGTAGACTCTTGAGGCTCTTCAGCCTCCACTTCATCCTTCTTTTCATCTTCTTTTTCTGTAGACTTTTCTAAATTTTGAGGTTCTTCAACCTCAACTTCATCTTCCTGAGTTACCTATTCTACAGAGTGAGATGATGAACAGGGCTGCTCCACTTCCATTGCAGCATCCATCCCTTGCTCATTTTCTGTGTGAGAGTGTAGGGAAGTGCTTTCAATTATAACTATGGGGGACCTCTTCTGAGATTGAGGGCTCCCCTATTTAGATAAATTTTGAGCAAAAGCCACAGAGTGGTCTCCTACCTCAGCCTCTTGGATGGCATTTCTAGCATCTAACTTCCAAGCACCAAATGATGCCACCTTCTCTTCAAAATTTGTAGAGGTAGTGGGCACATCCATTGCCCAATCAGTCTGAACCCCTGCATCCACTTTAGCTGGTTGCTCGGCTTTTGCTAGCTTGCCCTACAATCGTAATTCTCCTATTTTCCCCTATAGCTACCGAATCATTTGATACAATTCATGCATTTTTAGTGCAGCTACTTTCCTTGACTCTTGAAATAGAGTTTGTTCTTCCTTATATTTGGCTTCCCAAGTGGAAGCATGTTCTTTCAATAATTGTAGTTGTTGCTACAAATCCTCCGTCTGGTCCTCCTATTGTAAATCTTCTATCTGCACCTCCTGTTGAGGAGTATACCCCTAGGAAATATCTTATAAAATTTGGGCTAGATACTCTTCCTTGTTTAGCTCATCAATTGCTACTTCATCATCTGATGAGCTGGAAACCACCATAGACACCTTCGCCCTTCTACTTCTGGTTCTAGTGGAAATTGGCATGAAAGTCGGGCTTGGCGGATCATGCCTTACCTCATCATCAAATTGAGGGCCAGTTGGAGACAAAGCTTGTCCTGCTTCCTCATAAAATTAGGGAAAAATAGGGGACGAGGCTTGTCCTGCTTCCCGTGTATTTTCCTCAGGAAAGGACACAAGCGTCATCTCTGCTTGCTCTATCACCTTATCAGTCGATTGTTCATTCTGTTCTGGCACCTCCACTTCTTCTTGTGCCCTAGGAATTATATTATTGCCCTTAGCCTCCTCAACCATCACATTTCTGTGTGACTCTGCATATCACACCAAGGCCAAAATTAGGCCATGGTGAGCCAAGGCAGATGTTATGCCTACCTGGTACCGTCTGGCCTCATCTTTGAGTGCACATGTAAGGTAATGGGGGACATTGATCTTATCCCCATGTAGTATATGGTTTAGAAATTGAAAATGATTTGAATTCAGCTTGGAGTACCTACTAGAATAGGTGAAGAATCATGTGATCTGCTCGAAAACCACCCTCTAGAGCTCGAGGATGTGTTGCTTGAGCAAACCAACACGTGTCAGGTGCTCTATCAAACTTTCAAAGAATATTTATGCATAGAGAGTTGGGTTATCTTCTTTGTATGTGCACTCCCCTATTAGGGGAAGACCCATCACCATGGTAATATATTCTTCGATGACTAGAATCTCCAGTCCTCACATATGAACAACCCCATCCCTCATGGATGTTGCAAACTCATTAGCTACCCCTGCGTCTTGGCCCTGACTGACCAATCGATAGTACTCCATCCAACCTGCAACATCAAATTGTGCTTGGACGTCCGTAGAAATACTTGAGCAGTCGGTAGGTTCACTTTTCTTTAAATCATGGTTCTTAGATTTTCCCCCCATAGCTTTGAACGCAAATTTCCCTTCGACTCAAGATTCACTCTGTAATTGTTTCACACTCTGGTTCTTCTGGGTTATGACACTCTATAATTTTCCTCCTTACACGGTAATTGTTTGGTAAGTAGTTTCTAAAACTAGTTGCTTCCTTGGATGCAGGTGGTTAACTATCGTAATCAGCTAGTAATTATGTTTATCCATGTAAAATTTCCTTAGAACATGTGTTAGATCTTGTGTAGGTGATAACCATGAGCGTTTTACCAATCAGAGTTATGACACGTGGAAAAGTGCCAAGTGGAACAATACGGGTGGCTAGGACTACAATGGGGGTTGTGCCGACACTTTTTCATAGACACACATGCGTATGAAAATAATATATACATAAAATAGAAAATTTAATCATGTACCTAAATTTGTTTCGTGGGTGTACCATGCATAGATATCCGTGGTGCATTATTATTGGCTGGTGGATGATGATTAGGCAAACCATAATAAAAAATGATGGTCATATTTCCCATGCGATGAATTCCTCTCCATGTGATTGGTTCTTGATAACTACAATATGATACATTCGAGACATCCTACAAGGTTTCAAAACAAAGGTTAGAAAAAACATATCTTCGTGGGATGACAAACATCCCCTCATCGAAAGTTGTTTGTTGACAACTTTTAATTTCATCCATAATATATTTGACTTTGCGCGTGAGTGGGGTGCTGACGTGGCTCGGGCCACTTCCCAATGCTAAAGTTTATTTTTATGAGGCACAAATACCCATGAAAATAGAAAGTAGACACATTTTTCTATGTGGAAATCAGACACCTTCTTTTGAATCAAGGCACACAAGTGCTTGAAATAGAAAGCAGGCACCTTAGCAATCGAGACGTCATGCTTAACATGGAAAGTAGGTGCCTTTTGCTAGAAATCGGGCATCGTACTTAAAGCAAACTTTATACAAAACTCAAACTTTATATACAACTCTTTTTTTTAATGATATGTTCAGGAGATTAGGTGTCACTTTCCTAAAAAATGGGAGTCGAGCACCATCTCCTTGGAAAAACTAGGAATCAGGCATCGGTCTACTAGAAAATGGGATGCAGGCACCATCTCCTTGACATACTGGGAGTCAGGTGCCTTGTACCGTACAAATGGGAATCAGGCGCCACTTCCTCGAAATATAGGAATCAGGCGCCTTCTTTCGTAAAACAAGAATCAGGCACCATTTTCTCTAAAAATTAGGAATCAGGCACCTTCTTCATCAAAAAATAAAAAATAGGTGCTTCTTCCTTATTTCAATGTCTGCTTGATATGCCCACTTCTATACGCTTTAAGGTTGATCAGGCCTTTAGCGCTCTAGTTGAAGAATATGGACAAAATCAGCATCCGCTACCTGAACCAGTAGTTGGGTGTTTTATTTTCCATAAAGACCAATCCAAACACTCTTGTACATAGTAGTATTCCCCTTTCTAAGTGGGGACAAACTACTCCTACTGCAAACAATTCTTCTAGAAATCTGGGAAGGTGTAGGTTCATGGATCCTATGCTTGTTAGGCCTAGGTTTCCCAAGTTGCCTAACAGCTGCACTCAGGGCATCGTTCCTAAAAATAGAAATACAACTAAAAAAGAGAAATTGAAAGAATAATTGTTTTTGGGACTATGTGGACTACGTCCACATATTACTGACTCAATTTGAAATTAGAATCAACTGGGGTCTCCCCCATGCCTAATATGGACTTCATCATGTATGTTTCAGACACATGGTATGGATGCAAGCGGTGACCATTGACTATTAATGTAATGTTGTTGTCGTCAATTGTTCTGATCCTAACAACTCCATTGTTGATGACTTCAGTCACTTCATATGGCCCCATCCAATGCTGCATGAGCTTACCTTTCCTTTCCTAGAACTAGGAGTCATATAGTAATGCCCATTCTCCCACTTTGAGTTGCTTTGGCCTGGTGTGGCGGTCATGCCACTTGGCCCTTTATTTCTGGATGACCTCTGTTCTTTGTAGAGCATCAAGGTGGTATTCATCCAGCTGGTTAAGCTATTGAATTCATTCTTTCTGTGCATCATCCAGGTTTATATTCAACTCTATTGTAGTTCTAAGTGTCTTCACTTCAAACTCTATAGGCATCATAGCATTCTTCCCATAGACTAGCTGGAATGGTGTGAAACCAGTAGTAGTCTTCCAGGTGGTCTTGTAGGCCCACACTGCTTTTGGTAATCTAGTGGTCCAGTCCTTCCTATGTTGTTATACTATCTTTGTCAGGATATTTTCCAACTCTCGGTTGGTTACCTCAACTTGCCCATTCACCTGTGGGTGGTAGGGAGTGGTTTTGTTATGCCTAATTTTATATTGTTGCATGAGTTCTTGAATCATATTTGAAGTAAATTGAGGTCCTTGATCAGTTGTGATCTCCCTTGGAACCCCAAACCTTGTGAAAATAGATGAGTACAAGAAGTCTGCTACAGTCTTCTCTTTTGAATCACATAAAGCCTGCACTTCAACCCACTTGGTCACATAGTCAGTACAAACTAAGATAAACCTCTTACCTGCTGACTATGGATTAATGGGTCCTACGAAGTCCATCCCCCATTTATCAAATGGCTCAATGTGAACATGTGGTTGGAGTGGCATTTCATCTCTGAGAGTAGGTCTACCCATCCTCTAACATTGATCACATTGGCTCACATGCTTGGCTGCATATTTGAATAGTGTAGGCCAGTAATAACTAGCCTACAACACTTTGTATGCAGTCCTTTTTCCTGCAAAATGGCCACCACAAGGTTCATCATGGCAAGCCTTCAATATTTCTATTATCTCATTCTCAGCAACACACCTTCTCATGATCTGATCAGGCCTTGTTTTAAATAGGCACCCATCAATCCATGAGAAGTCTGCACTTTTCTCAATTAAAGTTTATTTTTCATGTGGTGAAAGTGCAGGGGATACTTTACCAGTGGCTAAATAATTAGCCATATCTGCGTACCATGGTATATGTTCATTCAGAGCAAAAAAATGCTCATCTAGAAATTTATCATCTGTAGCTGCATGATCTGGAGGTGTCAACCTGGACAAGAAATCAGCTACCACATTGTCTTTACCTGGCTTGTCTACTATTGTCACATCAAACTCCTACAGAAGCAACAACCATCTAATAATTCTGCCACTAATCCTAGGTTTGTTTGTTAGGTATCTGATAGTTGAGTGATCAGTATGTACAAAAACCTGATATCTTGTGATATAATGATGAAATTTGTTAAGAGCATGTATAACTGCAAGAAATTCTTTTCTGTGATAGTATAATTGAATTTAGCACCTGTGAGGTGTTTACTGACATAATAGATGGCATAGAAATCATCACCATCCTTTTGTCCCAGCATTGACCCTATTGCATTGTTAGATGCATCAACATATATGTGAAAAGGTATGGTCCAATTTGGACCTCTCAATATTGGGGCAGTAATCAATTTTTCCTTTAAGGTGTTAAATGCTTGTTCACGTTCCTCTATCCAGACAAACTCTATGTCCTTTGATAACAATGTGCTCAGGGGTTTAGCAGTTTTGCTAAAATCTGCTATAAACCTCCTATAGTAACTAGCTGATCCCAGGAAACTATGGATATCCTTCTGTGTTTTGGGAGTAGGTAGGTGTTGGCATTTTTGCCACATTATTTTGATTGTTGATTTTTCATGCATAAGATGTTGAAGTTCTCACTCCTTTACAGGTTTTGATGCAAAAAACACCTAAGTCCGAAGACTGTCGCGAAATCGCGACAAAAAACAGCATGGAGAGCCAAAGTTGAAAACCATCGCGATATCGCGACATGTCGTGTTATCGTGGGTCGATTGAGGAGAGAGAAATAAAACACAAAGTTGTCACGATTTCGCGACGTGTCAAAAAATCACGGTCAACGCAATCAACAGCAGCAGAGGGTAAAACCGTCACGATATCGCGACGTGTTGGATTTTCGCGGTCAACGCAGTCAACGGAGGCAGAGAGACAAAATCGTAGCGAAATCGTGACATGTCGTGTTTTCAGGACTTGCGATGGCCAGGGAGCATAATGTTAGAAAAGGTCACGAAATCGTGACATAACTCAGCAAAGGGTGATGGCAATAAACTTCGTAGCGATATCACGACAGAATGTTGAATGCGGCACAAAAGGCGAAAGACGTAGCGAAATCGCGATGTGTTGCATGGTCATGGTGCAGTTGAAACAAAAGACTTAAGGCATAAAACATGTAGCGATTTCGTGCCATTTTTTAAGATGAGGGCAAGAAAGAAGTTGGCGTCACGATTTCGCGACATTTGTGGAGATAAAGCCTAGCAACATAGACCTGTCGTGATTTCGCGACATATTGGGACAGAAGGACCTATTGCAGAAAATGGTAGCGATTTCGCGACGCGTTGCATTTTTGTGGAGAGGAAGCAAGGAGGTAGCCAGATTGTACGGAACGTCGTGATTTCACGACATGACAAATTTTCGTGGTTCAAAAGTAGCAAAGTCCAAGGAGACAGAACCTGTCGTGATTTCGCGACATGATGGAGATTGAAGAATCACTTGAGGCAAGAGTGTTGCATTTTCGCAGGTTAGAGCAGGACCATACAGGATGAATGAAAATTGTCGTGAAATCGCGACATGTCGGATTTTTGCGACTTAGAAGAGAAGATTGAGCAACGGCGAGATAGTGTAGCGATTTCGTGACTTGTCTGATTTTTGTGACATATAAGTGAGACACAGCCCAGAGAAAGAAAAGCATAGTGAAATCATGTAGTGTCATGTTTTTGCAGTTCGAAGCAGCTAAAGAACAACATGGATGAAAATTGTCGCGAAATCGCACACTGTCACATTTTCGTGAAAACAGAGCAGAGAAAGAGCATAATGGTATGGAACGTCCAAAATCGTGCAGCGTCTCATTTTTGCGGTTCAAGGTAGCGAAGGAGACAAAGGAGCCGAATACATTATGATTTCGCGACATGGTTGATTTTTACGATTTCAAATTGCAAAAGCGTATGGAGCAGAAAGACATGATTTCACGACCTGTCGCGTTTTTGCGACCTATCACAGTTTCATGCCAGAAAGCAGTTCAAACGGTCCGATGAAGTTTTGTGATTTTCGATGATTAAAAGCACTCCAAAATTAAATGTTTTGCTGCTTTTCGATGCGAGCAAGGTAGAAAATCATGTCCAAGCCATCATAATTAAAGATTTTCATTATCCAAGGCTGTTGTTCGTATCTTTTCTAACGGTTCAAGCATATTTTCAAGAACGACCATTTAATGAAGACGACCAACTCCTTGTTCCATTCAATTTTTGGGTTCTCCGAGGCTGGTTTAAGGGGATGATTTCCTTGTTTCTGTTGCATATTTTTGTAGATCTCGAGGAAGTTCGTTGCAAGTTTTAAATGTTGTAAAGAAGCATGGCTTCTATATAAAATCAATGTAGATCTTAGAAAAAGGGATCGGGAGTTTGAGAGACATTTTGCTGGAAACATTCAAGTTCTTTGCGTAAATAATAAATATTTGGCCTCTGATTTCGCAAGTGTCTTTATAATGATTTCCTTCTATTCTATGTATTTCTCAGTTATGCTCGTCTTTCCAATCTACTGCTAGATTCAAATTCTGCATTTGAGTTTGAATGTTGCTAAAAAGAAAGTGAGTTCTGGAATGCCATACTGGAGGTTGTCTGCATAAGGTCGTAAGTGGATTATGCTGTATTCTGTTATTATATGTTGTTTATACACTTGAGGTTTAATTCTTGCTAAGTTTCTTTCCCGATCTAACAAATTCGGCCTACGGCTATATTTCCCATCTCTTTCCATGTATTTCCTGTTTCTTTTTGCACATTTATAATTCCTTTCTAGAAACTCTAATCTGAAATCAAACTTAGAAATAGTAAGGGAACCAGCCCTCTCTGGAGATTGGTCTAGGAGACATCTCTTTCTCCCAGCCTTTCAATGTTGTCCGGGTCTAGGGTGCATAGTTTTTAGAAAATCCTTTCCTATGGCAGATTCGTGACCAACAGTAGGTTTTCGATAACTGCTATCTTCTTCCTATCTGCTTTTATCCCATTTGCAGAAATATGATGTCCTAAAACTCTCTTCTTGCATTAGCATATAACATTTCTTATTGTTGAGGGACATGTTAGTTTCCTCACACCTCTCAAGTTTTTTCTCCAAATTTTTTGTGGTTGTTTCAAAAGTTTCACCATATACAGTGAAATAATCCATGTATACCTCCACAGTTTCTCTAATCGTGTCAGAGAAGATGCTCAAAACTACCCTATGAAAAGTGACAGGTGCATTGCACAAACCAAAAGGTAAAACTCGGCAAGCAAAAGTCCCCCAAGGGTAAGTAAATGTGGTTTTATCTTGATCTTCTTCCCCTATTTGAATCTGATTATATCCATTGAACCCATCTAGGAAATAAAAATACTTCTTATCTGATAAGGTGTCAAGGACCTAATCTATGAAGGGTAAGGGGAAGTGGTCTTTCTTAGTTACTTTTTTTAGCAACCTATAATCCACAAAAATTCATCACTTGCCATTTTTCTTGGGCACCACCACCAAAGGTGATATCCATTCACTGTCTGAAATGGGGTAAATAAACCCAACTGTGAGGAGTTTCTGCAATTCAGTCTTGAAACTTTCCTTCATTGCTAGATTCATTCTTCTTTGTGGTTGTCTTACTAGTTTAACCTAGTCTTCCAGATATATCCTATCAGTACAGGTTTCAGGAGATATTCCTCTCATGTCCAAATACTCCCAAGCAAAGGCATCTTGATGTTTTACCAATGTTTCTTTCAGTTTGATTTGTTGTTCAACTATCAACTTGTCATCTATGTTCAACACTCTACCAGGTGTAACCTCTATTTGTTGAATATGGTGGTCTTTTCCTCCCACTAATGGTAACTTAGGAGGAGGACAAGAGGGTTCCCCTTGAAAATTTTTTATATTACCCTATCCTCATCACTCTCATCTTCCAATTCATCAAGTGCCATGACAGATTGGATCATTGATAGACCACCAATGTTCTGATTTTCATTTTTAGGTTCTTACAACAATTCTGCAGATTGTGCAGGTGGATGGATGATCATTTTTTTTATGTTTAGACCATAAGAAATGGTCATCTGGACATATCTACAGCTTTTGTAAGCATCAACTATTGCCAGCCAAGGTCTACCTAAGATTAATGGATATCCACCCAACCTAGAATTAGATTGTAATACTAAAAATCTATTGGATACTCCCATGCATCCACTGTAACTATAATATCCTCCAGTATTCCCTTTGGGAGAACTGTAGACCTGTATGCCAACTGCAAAACAATCTTGGTTGGCTTCATGTTAGATAGTTTCAGGTTTTGCATTGTTTATTTGGGCATGACATTAATGGCAGCCCCTAAATCTACTAATATATTGGGTAAAACGTAGCCCTCTATTTGTACAGTTAGGACAGGGCTTCCTAGATCTAAGTATTTTTGGCTATAGGTTTTCCCTAACATAAGATCAACTAACTGGCCCACCAAACTTATTGACTTTGCAGGTTTTCTTCCTGGTTTCTTCAGGCATAATTCTCTTATGGCCTTACCATAGATAAGAATATATCTAATGGCCTGAAAGAGAGGGATTGTGACTGTCAAGTTCTTTAGACTAGAGAGAATATAAAATATGATTGTAATGGTTTTTTGGATTCCTGCAACCTTTGTGGAAAAGGTGGAACCTCTTCCCTATTATTTATAGGTATTGATTCTTCTTCTACTTCTACTATAAGAGGTGATTCCTATTTTCCTAATTTTATGTTTTCCTCCTTTTCTACCAGAGGGGTGACTTCTACACCTATTTGTTTCCCTGACCTTAATTCTATTGGACTACAATCTACTTTAATATTGTACATGGGTTACATATCATTCTCCACTTGATAAGCTAGCTATTGTTTGTTATTTGGATTGGATGTAGGTTATGCTGGTAGTTGAGCAGTCTTGAAAGTAGGAGGAGCTTGCAGGGTTGGTTGTAGTGGAATTAGAGCAGCCTATTGTGGGTTTTGATTCCAAGCATTTTGGTTCCTCCACTATTGCCCAGGCTATTGGTATTGCATCCATGGATAGGGGTTGTAAGTATTTTCTCCTTGGGGATATTGATTTCAATGTTTTTGTCCCCACCAACCCATGTTGGGTGGCTATGCTTGACCTTGGTTTTGAAAATTATTGCCCCCATAAGATGGCATTCCTACTAGCATGTTGTTTCCCATAGGAGACTATTGTTAGTTTCTCCTATTACCCATGAAGTATGCTTTTGCTATCTCAGGTTCCTCTCTAGGTTTTGATAACTGTGAACACAGGTTTGTTTTGTGATCTTTTGAACATATAGCACACACTCAAACTTTGTTTTTAGGATATTCATTTCTAGGGTGTTTTCCTATGTATTTAGGACAAAAGTAGGCCATTGTTGCCTCATTCTCCTGCTTCTTTTTCTGAAGTAGAAGGGTGTCCATTTGAAGATCCAAAGATGATAACATCTCGCTCTTGAGGTCTTCAAGCATATTACCTATTTTTGTTTTAGTGATAGTGGTTGATTGTTTGATATTTCTAGGGGTCAACTTCCCTTTCCTTCTTGAAAAATTTTGACACAAACGTCGAATATCATCCATCTAATGTTGATAAATATCTCCTCCAAAAATCATGTTTAAGGCTTTCAAAGATTAATTTTTAATTCCCTTTAGAAAATACTTATTAAGGACCTGTCTCCTATTTTCGAATGGGGTGATCTTTGCATATTAACGTTGAACCTATCCCAATATTCCTCCACAGATTCCCCTTCCCTTTGTGTCATTTCTAGGACTTCTTCCCTTGCATCACGTGCTCTACCAAAATCTTGGTACTGATCTAGGAAAAGTTTCTTCAATCCTTCCTAGGTAGTTATATGTTTATCCCCCAAACTGATGAACCAACGTAAAGCTAAATCATCAAGAGTGGAAGGAAAAAATTTTATTTTTTGAGCATCAGTTGTATAATCCACTGATCTGCATAGGACATAAAATTTAAACAAAAAAAGATCTGGATCTTCTATTGGTAGTCCTATAAAGTTTGGAAGGTGGGTAAGGGAGATATGTTTCATCTTATGGTCTCCTCCTGCCTCTCCTATGGGAAAATTAAAACTAGTGGATGCTTCCTTTGCATCAACCATCTTGTTTGTGAACAGGGTATCTACACCAGCTACGTTCAAAGCAACTTTCAAGGCTTCTAGTTCATTTCTCTTATCCTGCAGAAGGATTACTAAATTTGTGTTTGATATAGTTCCTTCCCTAACTGCTTTTCAACATTGAAAATTCAATAAGTCTTCCTCATAATGAACTCTACTTATCTCAGATTCTTCTCTAGGATGTTGTTGATTTGTTTCAAAAGGATCTTGTGCAAATAATGGATGTTCAATCCAATGCACAGGTGGAGATTATGGAGAAGAGATTTCAGTATCAAGATCAAGTACAACTGAAGCAGAAGACTTTTGAGAAATATCTTTATTTTTAACAAAATGATCGTTTGGTCCTCTATTCTTAGGCGAACTCATACAAAAATTTAGAAATGGAGGTTCTGTAGGTAGCAACCTAAACTATAATTAAAATTCTTCCTTCAAAACAAGAAATTACAATAGGATACTCTCGAAAATGGTGCCAAAATGTTGGGCAAAAATATTGGTTAGTTTTCTACATTCAGATTTATTGCCTCATTTAATTTGTCAACCTGGGGTAGCTCATAGACTTGTGAGAAACCTTGCACAATATATGCTTGTAATTCCCTCCAATGAGATGAGTCCCTTAGATTTATGGTTTGGGAGGTGTTGGTGTTTTGTTGGAGTTCTGATTTAGTTTTCAAACCACTAATCTATCCTACACTATCAAAGACATGACTAATTTATATTCAGAAATTGAAACTACACATTTGCTGAAAATTACAAAAAATATGGGAAATAACAGAAATTGAATTTAAGCTACAGGAAAAATAAAATAGAATTGAAAAGACAGAAAAACAGGAGAAAGGTAAGGGAAGAACATTGTTGGGAGTGAGCCCATGCTTCCAGCATTTTCTACCTGCATTGATCATTCACCATACGCTAGTTGATTTAATTAGAAATTACACAAAAATATTTTATTGAAATTGTAGCAGGATAAGTACATAAGAAATATGGGATCACGTTTTCAGGGGTGGCCTACATATTTATAATATATGCGGTCATCCCTGCTACATATTGGAAATAAATCACATGTTCGATTCTATTTTACAATAGTATGCATGAATAAAGGGAATCGGATAAAATATCAAGCTTTTAGACTATTTCAATGTATTCTGTTTTATTAGAATACGTACGATATTTGCTTTACTCGATTTACATAGATATTTTATATAACATTTGAAAAATAGATAGCTAATCATCTTTGACATTGTCCCTGGTCTGGATTCAACACTGAGACTCCATCTGCATATTTTGCTGAAATCACGTTTTGTTTTGTCGATAACAGAGTCATGCTGGAATTCGACTCCAATGGGAATCAAGTGCCTTATATGTATAATTTGAGAAGCAGGCACCAAGACGAAAGTCAGTGCCTAACAGGATTCAGGTGCTCGATAGTCAAGCGTAAAATGAAAATCGTGTGACTGTCAATCAAGCGCCAAATGGGAGTCGGGCACTTCAAAGGGAATCAAGCACCTAACTTAACGCTTCACACTGGTGTACTACAAAAATTTTGCCTTTATGAAATTGAAAGTGTCATTTTTGAGTGGGACCTCAATGTAAACATGCTAAAACATAGCAAATTCTATGAAATCTACACAAAATGCACTCAAAAATAAATATTAAATATCATGCAAAATAAACTGTTAAACATATATAAAATTCTCATAAAACATATATATCTACAGAAATAAGTGCCACAGTTCATAGGGAAAGTAGTACAAAAAAATAAGCATTTTCAAGGCTCGTCATCTCCTTCCTTTCTTTTGTTTTTCCAGGTCATGGAGCTATCCATAGTTGGGATATATTAGATTCATTTGACATGTTATTGTTAAAAAAACTTATTCTTTTCCTCCATAATAGCTCTACCTCCTTGTTGTTCTTCTATTCTAATATTTGCATTAAAGTCTCCTCCCACAATCCATTGGTCCTTCGGGTAGTTGTCTCTGAAAGTCTTGATGGTTGCTCATTGATCTCTCTATAATCTAACTATCTGTGATCCATAAAAATTAACTATAATCTAAATTTTCCTAGTTTCCCTATTTTGTAATCGGACCATCAACACCCCTCTCGTAGAGGCTCCCCCTATCTCTAGGAACAATTGGTGATTCCACATAGTAGCCAATCCACCTGATTTCCCTTGTGCTGATTGAGTAAGGATCTCTTCTTTTTGCCATATCCTCTTATTTATTTTTTTAAGTCTTCTCCTTGCATTTTGGTTTCCTAGAACAAAATTATATCTAGACTCATATCTATGATCATATTTTTTACTACATTTTGTCTGAGGCGAGTGCCTAAACCCCTCACATTCCAAGTGATTAATATCATTGATAATTAGGAGAGAAAAAATCAGCCATCAATTTTACCTTTATTTTTTGGCTCAAATCTCTTCCCTGTTGCTCCATCTTTTCCTTGTTTGACTTCCTCCCTACAGATTGGTTCGATTTTTGTTTCTTCTCCACTTGATGAATCCCTAGAGTAGGGCTTTCTTTGTTCTTATTTCCTTCTTTCATCTCTATTTCTTGTGTCAAAATTATCCTTTGCTCTATTTCCCCTCCTATGGTCTCCCTCGTGGGTTGAATCTCCTCTTCCATGAGAGAGGTTGTGTCTGGTTCTGCTCCTTGCTTGTTCCCTAACACTAGATTGGAATATTGTTCCTGATCAACTGGTGTGACTTGTTGAGTATCCTCCTCTAACCCTTCCATTTGAAAATCTCCTTCTGTTTCCAAGTTTCCCAATTGTTTAAATATCTCATATCTATTGTTTGTTCTTACCACTCTTTATCCTTATCTCTGGTTACTGTGTTGATTTCTTTTTTTTGGCCTTCTCATTACTTTTTGAAAGCCCTCATAATTTGTTAGGACTTTCCCTTCCTTTTGATTTCCTTTAGTTGAAGAGATTGATCTGTCATGTTAATATTTGATTTTATCCCCTCTTGTTCAGATTGATGATCCATAACTGTTGGGCTTATTAGCCATATGTCCATGAGCGTGGCACGCCTAAAATTTTAATGGGATAGCCTCATAATCCAGTTGTTGGCGTAAAAAAATTCCTTTATTTTTAGGTCTATCTTTGTTGGAAGAGGTTTTTCGAGGTCCATTTCTATACAAACCCTAGCAATCATTGTCGATCCTCCTAAAACTATTTCTCTTGATCTACCTTGATAATGCTCTAGTAAGTTGCCTATTGCTTCAAGTGCTTCCTCTTTCTAAAATTCAAGGGGAAGGGCAAATAATCTTACCCATATTGGTACTGCGATCGGTTCCACCCTCGGATTAAATCCCATCTTCCATGGTTGCAATAATAGTCCCGCTAGCCCATGATGATACGACTCTCCCTCAAATACTTTTTGTCGATCTACCATCGATGTGAACTCTATAGAAAAATACTCATTTGGGAGAGTTAGAATTTCGTATTCTCATTTTGAATGCCATTGTTTCCTTATCCACATGAGGAGGAAGTGCACGGATGATCTGAAACCCATGAATTTACCTATCAAGTTGTATTTTGACTTATAAACAATATCCTCAACTATCTAGTCCTCAACTATTTCCAATACTGGTATTTCTTTTGCTTGTGGTAGACATTCGTTCACCCTCCTAGGAATATGTTGCTTCCCCATGGTGTTTATAATTTTCTTTGCTTGTGTTTGACAATCGTTGAAGTTATCTTGGATTCCACATAGCTTATCTCGGAATGGGATTTCTTCGTTTGGAGGATTTGGTACCGAAGTACCTATGTCCCCCATTCTTAGCCATGATACTTACTATTGATAGACCTCTGCCCTAGCTTTTGAAACCCTATTTTGATTCCTCAAATCTCCTCTCAGGTACCTCCAAACTTCTGAAATCCTAGCTTCTCAGTTTTCCTCCAAAAGGGCTTACGGTGGCCAGTGTGATTTGAACTAGAGTTGAATGGATCCACAATATGGATTGCAAACCTCAACTGGTAGCCTCACATCAACTCAACTACTCACTCACCTTTTCGTTCATATTATGTTACATTGAATATGGGGAGGTTTTAGTAAATAAATTATTGTTATCTTACTATTATAATGACTTCTACATTATTATTTTTTCTACTGGATTCTCATGTAAGAAATATTATATGTACTTGTAAATTTATGTTGATCTATATGAGATGTATAAAGCATTCTATGTTATACTCTTTGACCAACATGTAATATCAAAGCTAACATTACAAATATTCCTGAGTCGTGGGTGGAAATAGAGTTTCTAAATTAGTGCTATAGTGGAGAACTCTAAGATGGGGTGCTTAAGCACAATTTTTTGAAGAAATTTTTTTAATTTATTAAAGCAGTGAAGGCACTGCCTGGAAAGACTTAAAAAGAAGCGATGAATGAACTGCTTGGAAGATCTCATGGAGATCCAAAAAGAAGAAATGGTATGTGAAGGCACTATCGTAATTTTTTATTTAAATCGAGAAAGAGTATATTGTCCAATTATAAGGTAATTCAACACACAAAATATTTGAATCCATTTAGTATTTAATTGAAAGTTGAGCCCGATGATTGTGTGGTTGAATAAAATTTAAT
Source organism: Wollemia nobilis (assembly GCA_028583015.1). Taxonomy (NCBI): domain Eukaryota; kingdom Viridiplantae; phylum Streptophyta; class Pinopsida; order Araucariales; family Araucariaceae; genus Wollemia; species Wollemia nobilis. Next base: position 1,232 of record JAQPPZ010001553.1, on the reverse strand, counting down.
CTTGTTTGGAGAAAAAGATGAGCCTAATGAACTATTTTTCTGGTTGAATAAAATTTAATCTTTGCTTGGAGAAAAAGACGAGCCCAATGAGGGTCATTTAATTGAGATAGAAGAAAAAATAATACATTCTTGAAATTATGGTTTGAAGAGCAAGTACAATTTGTAGACTTTTGAGAGAAGAACATGTTATTTTTGAACTTCTGGTTTGGAAAGCAAGTGTAATTTGTAGACTTCTGAGAGAATAACATGATCTATAAAATGTTTATACAAGCCCGTGTTCTCATTTGAGAGCACGAGAAGAATAGTTTGAAAGCACCTGAAAGAGGTTATTCAAAAGCACATGAAAGATCTTGTTCAAAAGCACATGAAAGAGCCTAGATAGTCTATTCTAAAAGTGCCTCTGTTCATGCTTGAGAAGCACAAGAAAACAATTTTGATTTGGGTATTGCCAATGTGAGCATTTGCAAAAAGATAAGTCAAATATATATCGGGGTACGTCTATATGAGCACCTATTAACAACAAAAGAAAGGCTAAAATATGCATTCAGGTATGAATTTGGAGAATACAATACTATTCAAAAGCATCAAATATGAGCGTTTGTCAGCAGTCAAAAAGGCTAAGGCTTTCCCAGGTTCAATTTTTCTAAAGTATTTTTTGAAAGTATATGTTTGAATACTTTTGGAAAAATTAAAATATTTTTTATAGTTGAAATCCTTTAAAACTATAGAATAGTCAATTTGTATTAAAAGAAAGTCATTTATACAATTGAAAGTATATTATCACTTTTAAGATTAAATAGGTAGGTATAAGGAAGCATTAGTTGAAAGGTCATTATACAATTGAATATTTTAAAGACAATACTTGCATTTAAAGATTAAATAGGGAAGTATAAATAAAAATAAAAAATTGACTACTCTTAAACTATTTCTCTTAAAGTCACAACAATTAAGAGGCCCAAACTTCATTCCATAGAAGAATAAAATGAGAACTATCCTTGTAGCAGAAAGACCATACGATATTGTATCAAGAGATGAAACACGTCTCAAAGAACCTATTGCACAAAATAGACTATGATGAAAAGGATCACAAGGCATGATTATATATATAATTAGGCATAACAGATGAAATTCAATCTCGGATATATATATATATATATATATATATATATATATATTTTTTTTTTTTTTTTTTTTTTTTTTTTCTTTTTTCTTTTTTTTTTTTTTTTTTTTTT